>JAWWEW010000077.1:4255961-4273107 GCA_035583185.1 Anabacerthia variegaticeps
CCTGGAGCCATCAGGGACTTGCAGAGCCAGGAGGTCCCCCCTGAGCCTCCTTTTCTCCAGGCTGAGCCCCCCCAGCTCCCTCAGCCTCTCCTGGGGCTCAAGTGCCACATCCACATATGTTTGAGCACTTCCAGGGATGGTGAGTTCACAACACTTTCCATGAAGAAATTTTCCCTAATATCCCATCTAAACCTCTCCTGGAACTACTTGAGCCTGTTCCTCTCATCTCAGGGAGATGGGATTCCCCACAAGCAGCAAGAATCAATGCATAAAACCAGGATTTATGGCATCACTGCTGGACTAAGCCATTTAAAATCATCTTCTGCACTTTTGTATCATCACCATCCTCAACAAGCAGCTGCCAGCACCTTGTCTGACAAACACCACGGGGCTGGGGCCTGAGGGGACACCAAATAGCTGCAATATCTCCAACCTGGATGTGGCTGCATGGAGAGAGAAGAGAGATTATTCCAAGTGGGATCAGGAAGCACTGCAGGACATGGAGCTGCTTGGGCACAGCTTACAGGAGGGCCTGGGCTTTAGAGAAGGTTTCTTAGCACAAAAGCCAGGCATCATTTTCTGGGTTTGTTGCTTTTAATGAAAGGGTTTGTGTCGTTTTTGAAAGACAAGTGTGATTACAAGCACATACTTGACTCAGATATTTATTTCTCCTCCTGATGGGGGGTGGGAAGGGAAGCACAGAAGGACCAGAACACACAGAGGGCTCACAATAACTCTGAGAACAACCCACACCTCGCCCAGGTCTCCATAGGACTTTGCAAGGGGGGACTGGAAATACCTCCCTGATTTACAACAGAATAAATGCACCACACATTTCCCTGCCCCTGGTGACTAAACTGTCCTTGCCTGGTCTCCACAAGTGCTTTGTCACCTGTGGTGGCTCTGCTTTACCCCCTGTATCACATGGTTTTGGAACATGGGAGGAGAACAGGTTGCAGTGAATTGTTCCAACCAGCAGCCACGGGCACAGCAAGTGGAGGAGTAATTTGGGCTTAGAAATGCCCTTCCAGCTTTTCCAGAATTCCCAAGGGGAAGGGAGGTGCTCACCTCACTCAGAGGGGCTGTTTAGCCTCTTGCAGAAGCTGCCTGGGGGTTGCAGAGCTGGGTATGCTCAGGTACACTGTGTACATGCTTTGAAAATACACTAAGAAAAGCTTTCAAAATGCTTTTTTTGAGTGAAGATATTTGTAGAAAAATCTGCCTGCTTTGAATTCCTTCTGAACAGGAATGGTGGATGTTCCTGTGTCTGCTCAAAATCCCCCCCCCATCCTCTGTGACAGGTTAAAGTGAATCCCCTCCCTTATTTAAATTGTAATCCATTTTAATAATAAATATTTAATAATCAACATAAACCAGGAAAACAGCCCTTGGCCTGAGGAGCTGCCAGTTGATTGCCAATAGGAAGGGCAGTGTGAGAGCCCTGGCTGGACAGGGGGTTATGGAGGCTCAGAAAACAGAAATGCTTTACGACAAAAACCTTTCATTCCTCCCCTGGGAAATCCCATCCCAGGAGCCCCTTGAATATTTTTCTGGTGTCATTCACAAACCCCACAGAAAAATCCTTTCCCTCTTGATCTGGTTTGCCCTGGAGAGATGCAGATGTGCAAAGACATCATCCCAGGACTGACCTCTGAGGGTCTTCTTGTTCCACAGAGCAATAATGAGGAGAGGAGGATTTTTGCAGGGCTGGCTGACAGCACAACCTCAGCCTCATTAGTGTCTTTAGGAGGCAAACCCCACTGGGACTCCACAGGAACAGGACTGATCTGTCAGCCTGGGGCTTGTGTTGGCCCACAGCTCATCCATTTCCACCATGGGATCTCCTCTCCACCATACCCCATCCGTGCCTCTGAAATGACACACCCTGGAATGACACACCCCCTGGAATGACACCACCCCTGGAATGACACACCCCGGAATGACACCCCCTGGAATGACACACCCTGGAATGACACACCCCGGAATGACACACCCCCTGGAATGACATCCCCTGGAATGACACACCCCCTGGAATGACACACCCCCTGGAATGGTTTGTGCCTGGTGTGGAGCAGCTCCTGGGAGTTCATTTGCCATCCTTTGTCATCCCTTGACAGCAACAAATCCATTTGTTGTTCCTGGGGATGTCACATGCGCTTCAGGAGATGCTCCATCATAATTTCTCAGGAGCTAAGGACCATTTAGAGTGTTCCTGGAGCACGTGTGGAAGGGGTGGTGGAGCTGGAAAAATGCAGTTCAATCAGCAAGGATCAAGTTTAACCCCTGGCCCAGCAACTCCTTCTCTTCAGGGTGACATCCACACCGTGTGTCCTCATGGCAGTCATGGGAAATGTTTCATTTTCTTACAGAAAGATTGGGTTAGATGGGAATGCTGCATGAGAAGTTTCCACAAAGGCTTTGGGGAAGATACTTTGTTTCTTTCGAGTAAATAAGAAAAAAATAAGTAAAAATCCACAAACATTAAATGCTTCAAAGAAATAATGACTACAAGACTCTGTGGCTGCTGTAACCAGCCAGCACCTCCCAAGGAAAATAGACATGTCATGTTCTGTGAGATTCCTAAACCTAACCCTAATCCCACCAGCATATCCAGAGAAAAAGACCAGGATGATGGGACTACAGTTCCAAGCAGAATTCAGGCTCAGTTTTTCCCAGAAAACCCAAAAAATGTGGTGGCAAATGTCAGTTCTCACCCAAGGTCCCCCTCAAATAAACCAGCCCGTTCCAGATGGATGGGAATCGCTCCCCCCTCCCAAACTGTGACACCACCACCCATTTGAGGTCACACTGACGCCTCTCTGACGTCCTTGCTCCTCTTCCCCAGCTGTCTCCATCACTGGAGGGCTGGTGCTGAGTTCACAGCACTGCTGCTGCCACTGCTCCACGGGTGACAGGCAGGGATGGATCCCACGTGCTCTTCCACGGCCTGCCAGGAGGAGGTGGAAGGAGCACAGAGGCTTTCCTGGATGTCTCTTACACCACCCATTTTGGTGCCAGGGGGCAGTGGAGTGTGGTGGTGGAAGTTTAGATAACTCAGGGTTAAGCTTTCATTAATCCCTCCCACTGGTCATTAACTCTCCTCTGCAATTAATTCAGTCTTTATTGTCACTGCAGAGATGTTTGCCTGTCACTGAGCAATGCCACATGAGGAGTCTCCTCTCCTCTCCTTTCCTCTCCTCTCCTCTCCTCTCCTCTCCTCTTCTCTCTCATCTTTAATAACGTTCTGATTTTAATTTACTTTTTAATTCTTTTCATTTCATGCCCATCTTTAGAGTCCATCCATTTATATCAGTCTTCAACACCACTGAAAGAGCAGCCTGAAGATTCAGATTTACAAAGCAGCTAAAACTTGGTCTCATGAAAATTTCTAACATTTCTGGCCCTCCAGATGTTCTGGGGTTTCCTTTTCACATATGGAAGGAAGAGAGAACTATAAATTCCCTCAGGACAAATTTCATTCCCAGTAAAGTCACCCTGGAAGTGACAGCCTTTGGACTGGCTGTAGGAGAAGCCCAGAGAGTAGGTGTGACACAAGAGCCTGGAGTCACCAGCAAGGTCAAACCGATGTGAAGAAACATCTGATGGAATTTCACTCCGACTTTTCCACTCCTGATTTTCTTTTCCAATTCCAATTGCAGCCTCTGAGGAGATCCCAGCCCAGAACTGAGAGGAGCAGACAACTCCTGCAGGTGGAAAGCCCTGCATGGGCTCCTGCCTGGAAATCCAGCCAAGTGTGGCTTGAACCTCCTCTCATCCATCTCAGCAAAGAGCTGTGCATTTCCCATTACCCTTCCCTCCTTCATTTCACTGCTCCTGGGCTTAACACACGGGCTAAATCCTTTCTCCAGCAACAACAACAGGAAAATGAGCAAAACAATTCAGCTTTTCTTCCCATAATGGCCTGTGCTTCGGTTGTAAATATTCCTGGCTGGGTGGAACTGGGTTTGGTGGCCCCTGGTGCCGATGTGTTAGAGCAGCTCCCGGTGTCTTTCACCTCCAAGGGGCAATTTGGTTTTTCTCGTGCTGCTTTCACAGATCAATCTGTGCCAGATGGAGTCAGACACATCCACCTCATCTGACTCATTTGCCCTCGTAGCTTGCCGAGCTCATGATGCCCAAGAGGTTTCCACACAGGTCTGGAAGTCCCAAGGTGCCTCTGGAGGCCCATTCCATTACACCCATCCCTCAGGAAAGTGAATATCTTTATTTTCATTTTTATTTAAGGCTTTTTTTCCTAGACCTCTCAGCAGATGCAGGTGGCAAAACAGCCACTGCAAATTTAGCCATACATCATGTTTTCCTCCCTCAGGAAAACATGAGTTTTCCCTCTCACAGCTGTGAGAAGAAAATGTTTCATGGATCTGTTTTCCCACAGAGCTTTTCCTATGGAAAACCACATGAAGAGTCACGTCGGCCCAAGGGATGAAACACTTCCTATACATTTTGAGTGCCATATATCCATACAAATAGTTCATGGATCTGTTTTTCCTATGGAAAACGATATGAAGGGTCACATCAGTCAGGGGGGTGAAACACTTTCTCTACATTTTGAGTGCCGTGTATCCATGCAAATATATTCCATGGACCTGTTTTTCCTATGGAAAAGCACATGGAGAGTCACATGTGCCCAAAGGGTGGAGCCCTCTGTATGTTTGGAGCACTGGACCAGCTGGTGAAGCTGTGGCAGCAGCTCAGATATCTGGGTACCAAAGTCCCTTTCATTGCCCTCCCCCTGGCCGTGCCTCCCAATTAAGGTGCAATTCTGCTGGCCAGGCTGAGCCTGGCTGGCATTCCAGGTATAAATCCCTTTAAAAATGCCTTTGGGAAGGTGGAGAAGGAGGGATTCAGGCAGCAGCCCCTGCCAGAGGAGGTGGAGAAGCCTCAGATGCCCTTGCTGTCCCTGCTGTGTGTGCTCCTTGGGACCTGCAAGGCACATTTTCTCAGTCAGCAGGAGCTGTGGGATGCATTGGAGTGGCTTTATTTCTGGGAATCTCCACTGTCTGCTTCTGAGGCCAAGAGGGCTGGTGTCAGGAGATGGGAGCAGACAGGGGCTGGCTGAGGGAAAGGGGCTCCTTGTGGAGCCAGAGCTGTGAATGCCTCAAACACTCAGCACAGACATGTCAACAATGGGGCATTTTAAGAGCAAGTGGGTTTTTCTCCTTGGGTCAATAATGCCAGCCTGAACTTGGGCACCAAGTTCACAGGGAGGAAGGGAAGCATCTTCCAAACCTGGGCTTTCATTTCTTACAGAGATTGATGGTGAATTGAGCAGGAGTGCAGAGGGGGGGCATTGGGAGCAGCGCCGAGTCACAGCCTTGTTGGTGGCATGGACATGGATAAAGGGCACCCTCAGCAAGTCTGCTGGTGGCACCAGGCTGTGTGACACAGCTGGAACACTGCAGGGAAGGGATGGGATCAGAGGGACCTGGATAAGCTGGAGAGAGGGGTCTGTGTGAGATTCATGAAGTTCAACAAGGCCAAGTGCAAGGTCCTGCAAAGATGTTCAGCCTGGAGAAGAGAAGGCTCCAGGGAGACTTTAAAACCCCTTTCAGTGCCTAAAGGAAGGTCCAAGAGAACTGGAGAGGGACTTTGGATGAGGGATGGAGGGCCAGGACAAGGGGCAATGGCTTTAAACTGAAAGATAGCAGATTTAGATTGGACATTGGGAAGGAATTCTTCCCTGGCAGGGTGGGCAGGCCCTGGCACAGGTTGGGCAGAGTAATTGTGGCTGCCCCTGGATCCCTGGAAGTGTCCAAGGCCAGGTTGGACAGGGCTTGGAGCAATCTGGGACAGTGGAAGTTGTCCCTGCCCATGGCAGGGGTGGCACTGGAGGATTTTAAAGTCCTTTCCAACCCAAACCATTCTAGCGTTTTATGTTTCTATGAAAATAAATGAGACACCAAAAGGACTGAAGACCCAGCAGGTCTGCACCTGCTTTTTATTACAGAATCATAAAATAATTCAGCTTGGAAGGGACTTTAAGAGGCCATGTGGACCCTCATTGAAGTCAGACCTGTTTTCTTCTTTATTTCAGTGAGAACTTCTCCTGTTCCCCTTCATGAACAGTGTAGATTTTTGCCCATTTCTGGCCGTGGGGATCATGGACAGGGTGGTCAGAACCTTTCCAGGGGTGTTCAGGCTGAACCCACAGAGGGGTTTACAGCACCCACCTCATGTTTTCTCCCAGGCCACCACTTCACCTGGTCAGATAAGCACAAGGGCTCCTCAAGAGGGAACATCTGGAGGGTAATTTACTATTTGCCAAGAAGTCTCCAAGGGGCAATTTCATGAGGTGTGTGGGAAAGGGTCAGGACAAGGTGTGTTGTTTCACTTTCCCTCTCCAGATGGAAACCATGAGGAGTTTTTTTATTTATTCCTTGTCTTTCCCGGCCTTCACTTAGTTTTGGGCATGACTAAATCTAGTCTGGTTCCTGCACAGAGAGAGCACAAGTACATTTGAAAACTTCCTGGTTTCACTCTCCATCCAGCGCAGACAGCAAGGAGTCCTCCCCCAAGAGCAGTTGTCAGGGAGACCTTGTGACATGAGATGTGTTAGTCACAGAGAGCCACGGGCTAAGGAGACACCAGGACGTGGCTGCTGAGAGACAATTATTTGTGCTCACTTGTTTACAGCTCTGCCTCTCCCCAGCACTGGGAGGAAGGCTCCTTCATCCCAGTTCATGAGCTGGAGAGCTGAGATGCAAGGACCTGGACTCAGAGGTATTCCCAACACACAGGAGAGGCTCCTGCACTTCCCAGGCTGGATCTGATAAAGCCTGGCAGAGCTGAGGTGCAAGGACCCGGACTCAGAGGTATTCCCAACACACAGGAGAGGCTCCTGCAATTCCCAGACTGGATCTGATAAAGCCTGGCAGCCCTCAAACATCTCCTCTCAGCCTCCAAACTCTAATGACATCCTTCCTGCTCAGCGTTTCTTGCTCATGTGAAGGGCAGCCCTTGCCTTTTGGCTCAGCCCCAGCTGCTGCTGGGAGGGCAGACCCTGGGCAGGTGTGGCTGGGAGGGCACAGGAGCTCTCACTTGGCCTCCTGATGAACAACTCTGATGAAAGGGAAGCACTTGGAAGTCAAGAGTGGTTCTTGCCCTCCTTCAAACACAGTGCCAGGTGCGTGCCAAGGGAAGGCTGAGCCCTCAGCTGGCTCTTACACGCTGAAATACTCTGTGTTTCCTGTGCCTCCCCTCCCTCTGCTCTCAGCCCTGCCATCTCCAGCTGTCCCTGGCATTCTGGCTGGGCCCATTTCTGGCACATCTCAGCTGTTTGGGCTATTCCCCACATCAAAGCCCTGGTGAGGGAGGACAGTGTGCCTGGCCAAGCGGCAGCTCAAGCCAGAACCAAATACAGACCTTTTAAAGGAACATTAAGGAGGATTTTCTCGCTGTGCTGCTCAGATCTTGAGTCAGACCAACATCTCCAATGTCTCAAATCAATGACCTGAAGCTTCTGTCCCATGGGAGTTGTTTCACCCAGGGATTATACCTTCAATATTAAAGGATTTAAAATTGGCTTTGCCATGAAAAGACCCTACAGCCTTCTTTCTGTTAGATTTTAAGTCCATTAACCAGCCAAACCCAGGAAGGTTTTTCCATCCCAATTGGCATCCACCCACGAAACCTCCTGGTGAATTTTAAAGCATTATCCTACCACAGTGTAACAAATACAGGAAATACAAGCAGGGGAACACTACCACACTCATAAACCCTTGGAGGACAGAGAAACTTAGTCCAGAAAACACACTGGGGAGGATGAGGGTCTGCATTTCTCAGGGGCAGGGTTTGTCCATCAGCCAGGAAGGATCCACCCCATCTCAGACACCACCAGCAGCAACACACCAGCCCTGCACTCCCCCTGTGCCCACACACTGCACTCAACAGCACTTCCAGACTCCCCACATCAGCAGACTGGGAAGGCTGCACAAGAATTTGGTCTCCTGGGAGAAAAACCACCTGTTTGGGTAAAAGTCATCACAGAATTGCAGATTTACGGCATCTCAGACTCTGGAGCAAACTTTGGTAAAAGTTGTGATTGCCCACAAAAAAAAATGTTAAATGGAGCAGCCACCATCATGATTATTTGATTTCTTTTTTTATCGAGGGAAGTGGAAGGTGAGAATGGACTAATTAGTCTACAAAGCAAAAGCTACTCACTACACACTGACCTCACGGATGCACCCGAAAGAATGGGAGAAAAATTATGTCTGGAAAAAGACAGATAGATTGACAGAAACCTGTGTCTTAAAATAGCAATATTCACATGAGCTCCTGCCCATTATGTGGACCCTGCCTGGCACATGGATGTGTGTTGAAAATAAATGAGTTCTATCCTTCAGTTGTCACAGCCCCTGCAAATAAATAGGCTCGGGGGAAGTCATTGTGTTCCCTGGGCTGAAATGCCTTGTGTGAAGACTCACAGCCCACACACAGCACTGGGCAAATGTCCTGAGTGGAAAGGTGTTCCCACTCCCAGTGCCACGGCCAGGCTGTGCCTGGACAGGCTGGGCTGCTGGGGCTCATTTCTCAGCAAGGTGGCCCTGAGATCTCCCACTCTCCTGCTGCTCATATTCCCAGTGTCCACTCCCAGGCCATCCCACCCACCGTTCCGTGTGTGCCCCATGGGCTGGAAGGGTTTTTATGGATTTTCTCCCACCCATTTGCTGTGCCACATGCACGATTCTCCCCCCAAGGCTCCCCTGCCATCGCCCAGCTCATCCCACGCTGGAGCAGCAAAGGACCCCGAGCCAGCCCAGGAGTCCCAGGAAAGAGGCTTTGCTCCAGCACACCCACAGACACTCCCAAAAAATCACAGCAGGGACAAGCCACAGCTTCACCAGGCTCAGCAGCAGCGGGATGGGGAGACCCTGAAGTCCCAAGGAGCAGCATGAGCACAGCTCCTCCAGAAAAACCCCATCTGCCAGGTCCTCTCCAACCAGGACCTCCTGGGAGCAGCAAGGCAGAAAGAAAGGAAGGGACTTGCTCAGCTGCTGCTGTTTTCAGCCTTTCCTCCTCCAAAAAGTCGCAGGGAATGGGTTTGCTAAAGCATCTTCTGCCAGTTTTCTCTCCTTCCTTGCCTCGCCTAGCACAGAGCTCTGCATTCTCTGATCTGCCTTGCAATGCAGGGTCAGCACAGCCTTGCTGGTCCCTTTGGGGGTCTCTGCAGAGAAGCTCAGGGCTCTCACTCCTCTGGGCAGACCCCAAGATGAGGAATGTCTCAGAGGCATCACCCTGGGGACAAAACAGGGAGGGCAGGGACAGCACAGCTCAAATCCTGGGGCTAAAGCAGCGACAGGGAATTTAAAAGGGGGAAGTGGAGGAGGAAGGAGGGTAAAGTCATGTTTTCAAAGTGCCATTCCAGCTCCTGTTTTGCCACGTGCCAAGAGCACCGTGGGCCTTATCCAAGACCTCCTGGAGCCCCTTTATCCGGGGACACTCTGCACACCACACAGCCCTCCATGCACCAAAAGGACAGCACTGACTTCTCCAGCAGCACCTGATTGCAGAGCCCCTGCTTTGGTGCAGCCTCCTGCTGCAAAGCTCCTGCCTCTTGTGCTCCCAGGGGCCCGAATTTGGGGAGCACAGAGCAAAAAAACCCGCAGTTCTTCACGGTGCTGACGTATCACAAAGCTGCTCTGGGATTTACACCCTGGATCCCTTCAGGAAACAAATCAGAAGACGCTTCTCCAGCGGGTGCTGCAGCAGGATGGATGGGCTGTCACAGAGCCCGTGTGCAACTGCAACAAGTTGGTGGTGATTAAATGCAAAATCCAGCCAGGACATGAGGTTCTGATTCAGCCTGGAGGCAGCTCAAAGACCTTTCCAGCTTCTCCCCGTGGAAAAACCTACTCATCCTTCAAGCAGACACTTTTTGCTGCCTTTTATCTCCGAGAGGTAAAAATCTGGAAGGAAAGCAGGGGTTGTTGTGTCCCTGGTGAGTGATGCTTCCTGGATTTCCAGGACCCGAGGGATTACCTGGAGCCAGGGAGACTGAACCCCTGCACAACAAGCAGTGTTGTCTTCTGGATCATCCAGGACCTGCTTTGCAGAATGGGCTCAGGTATTGCCCTAATCTCTCCAGCACTTTGACAAGGACAAGCACTGTCAGTCCACAATATCCTGGCTCTTTCTAGCTGGCCCTGATCTCTTTTAACAGAGCGTTTACTTGGCACACAGGGAATGTTTGTCTTTCTGGAAACTACTGTACCCCCACACACACACCAAGGGGAAAAAAAGCAATAAGTGATTGCTGCAGGAGCAGCTACTTCTAAAGAGGCAGGGCTGACACCCCTGGTGTCCCAGGGAGCTGCCAAGAGGTCCTGCCTTCTCTGAGCAAAGGAGCTGCTTTGGTGAGTCCTGCAGATGTTTTGGGCGTGCTGTTTGCTCCCTGCCTTTGAGGCTTCTGCTTTTGGCTGCTGCTTATTGCATTGTTGGGAAGTCCATGGGCAAAACAGCTCCTGCTCCCCACACCCTCCCTACAGCTAAGGGATTTCTGTCCATCCTGTTGGGATCTGTCCTCACTCCCCAACTCTTCTGTCCCCTGGACTTTGGCATCTCTGTCTCCTTTTTCATCCCATTCTCCAGGCTTGGTCACACATGGCTTTCCTTTAGCAAGCTCCTCTCCTTGGGACATTGTTGACACCTCCCTGTGGCTCACATGACCCCAAGCTCTGCCCGGGGAGCAGAAACAAGGGAATGGTTTGCCTGGATGTCCAGTTTGAAATGGGCAAGGCATCAGGGTCATACACAGGCAAAAACTGAGGCATAAAATCAGATGTTCCTGCTCAGAGGCTTAAAGAGAGCACAGCCCAGGTGATGGCAGTGCCTTGGAAGTGAGACTCAGTTGCACTCATTTGCCAGAAGATCCAAAAGCAGCAGAAACAGAAAATACTCCCTTCTCCTAAAACCAGATAAAGATCCTTCTGACAAACCAGACAAACCAGACAAAGATCCTACTGACAAACCAGACAAAGATCCTGCTGACAAGCCAGACCAGCACAAACCCTGCCATGGCACCTGCAGGGCACAGGGCAGTGAGCAGAACAGGCAGCATCGCTCCCAGAGAAACAACCACCTGAGAGCTGTAGCATTCCTGCCTCCAGGATCACCAACCCCCCCAGACAGCCCAGTCCGTGCCAAGGGACTGGCCAGCTTGGCCTGAGGGCACAGTGTGGCTTAGCCCAGTCCCCAGCACCCCCACATGTCGGCCAGGATGGGACTCAAACCCCCCCGCCTGTGGGAGCAGCCCCCTCACCTG
The DNA here is from genome assembly GCA_035583185.1 of Anabacerthia variegaticeps. NCBI lineage: Eukaryota > Metazoa > Chordata > Aves > Passeriformes > Furnariidae > Anabacerthia > Anabacerthia variegaticeps. The sequence continues at coordinate 4,267,246 of JAWWEW010000077.1, forward strand.
GGGTGGACATCACTGCTTCCAGACAACCTACTTCTCATGTTTATTTTGCACTGACACTCTTTGCCAGCCCAGGCACCCAGGCCAGCCTGCACTGCCATCAGGGTGCCAGGCAGAGGCTGGAACTGAGCAGTGGCTGCTTCCCTCAGGATGCTCAAGTACGTGGCTCGCTCCACCTCCCCCAGCCTCAGAGCAGACTGGGATCAGAGCTCAGCCTCGTTTCTTGTCCTCTTCTTCTCTCTTTCCTCCCACCCCTTGTCTCTAGCACAGCATCAGGAAGGACACAGCACCAGGGAGGTACCCAGCTGCTGCCCACACTCCGCAGCAAATCAGGATTTATGAGCCATGAACAGCAGGAACAAGCAGCAAAATTCCCCCTTGCACGATTCCAGCAAAGCTCCAGACACCTGGGGAAACACAGCTGGGCACCATTCAGAGTAGCCCCGAGCTCCTGCCCTTCCTGCTGGCCTCTTTCCAGCCCTCTCTACTCCCTTCAGCTCCTGACATCCACTGCTCAGAGCAAGAGGCCCCCAAGTCCCCTGTGATGCTCAGCAGGACCCATCTGATGCCCTGGTCTCACACCAAGCAGCCACCTGGGCCTCATGCAGGATGGAGGCTGGACCTGCTGCAAGCCCCTTGCAGGTCTGGCCCCACAAAAGCTCCTTGTCAGGACTCCACCAGACAAACTTCAGCTCAACAGGCAGCTCCTGCTCCTGCTCTGCCACGCCAGAGCCTGGCAGCCTTCACTCACCACGCCGTGCCCACATGGCTCGCCCAGCAACCTCCTGGTCCTGCACCACCACCATCCACACGCCCAGAGAAGAGAAAAGCAGAGTGTCTGCTCCTACTCACAGTTTTGAAGTCCTCGTGGTTGCACTCCTGCCCTTTGAACTTGCAGTACAGCATCATATCCTTGAGGTCGTGGCCGACCCGCGCCAGGAACTCCTGCATGTTGAAAACTTTGGGTTTGTAGTGCTTGAAGTTGGCCTTTTCCTGGAGGATGGCCAGGACGGCAGGGTCAGCCAGGTGGGGGTTGGGGATCTGCAGGTTGACATCGAGCAGAGCCAGGAGCTCCCCGGCATGGTACAGGTCATTGGTGGTGAGGCGGGAGAAGCGGAACTCGTTGAGGTTACAGATGGTGACGGCGGGGAAGACCAGGCTGTTGGCCACCACCTCGTCCACTTTGGTCACGTGCTGGTAGGAGAAGTAGAAAGCCACCCTGTCGGAGCTCTCAACCAGGAGCAGCCCCAGCGAGCCCACGAAGGCCAAGGTCCAGAGCAGGCGGCGGATGGTCACGGGCCCGTAGACGAAGACGTGCCGGATGCCGTGCAGCGTGGTGGTGTTGGCAAAGAGCTGGATGCTGGAAGGCTGCAGGCTGCCCATGCTGCCCTCGCTGGTGCTGTCCTTCAGATCCATGGTGAAGTTCAATCCTGGCACTGCTTTTTTGGGTCAGCCTGTAGCTAGAACTGGGATGTGGATGTCTCCTCTCTCAAGTAATCAACCCCTCCGAGGGGCGGGTGAGAGGAGGGGAGCGAGAGCAGCTGCTGCAAGTTTATCCCACGAGCTCAGCAGTAGCTTCGTCGGGGGTAAATATTTATATAAAATCCATTCAAACTCTCGCTCTTGATTTCCTCGGTGCGATAAGGAGGGCTGGTTTTATTTAGGGAGACACCAAGGTGATGTGGAAGGGATGTGGGTGGGCAGCGAAAGCTGAGCCAATGGCAATAAAGTCCTCCCCCTGCACACACACACAGACACACACACAGGCACAGACACACACACACACACACGAGCCGAGGGGAGAGGAGATGGAGCGAGCTTAAAACAAGTGCAGGCAGCTCGCAGGCTGTGAAGTAGTGCGGAAAGCAGAGGATGGTGTTTCCCGGAGCTGATGTCTGCAGAGCGCCCGGCTGATGCTCCCCGAGCCCCGCGGACGGGAGCGGCAGCATTTGGGCATCTCTCCTCCTCCCCAGCCCTCCCTTTCGGGCACCAAATACCACCCCAAAAAACCCACCCTGTGCTGCCGGTGTTGTTTGGGAGGGCTCCGCTCGGGGAAAGGTGGGCAGCTGATTCAGGGGGCAGAGGAAAAGGAGGAGGGGAAGGGAAAGGCTTAAAAACAGAAGGAAAGGGAGGGGAATCGCTGCTCGGCTCCGTGCGCGCACACACGCGCAGCAGCGCCGCGGAAAGCAGCGCAGTGAAGCCTCTTCTCCATCCCTCGTCAGCTCCGAGCCAAAATCACGCAGGGCAAGGCTCGGTGGGGATCGGCAGCGGAGCGGCTGCAGCATCTCCTGCTCTGCTCTGCTCTCCGGGGTTCAGAGCATCCCTGCCCTGCTCTGCTCTGCTCTCCGGGGCTCAGAGCATCCCTGCCCTGCTCTGCTCTGCTCTCCGGGGCTCAGAGCATCCCTGCCCTGCTCTGCTCTGCTCTGGGGGGCTCAGAGCATCCCTGCCCTGCCCTGCTCTGCTCTGCTCTCCGGGGCTCAGAGCATCCCTGCCCTGCCCTGCTCTGCTCTGCTCTCCGGGGCTCAGAGCATCCCTGCTTTGCCCTGCTCTGCTCTCTGGCTCAGAGCATCCCTGCCCTGCGGGACTGAGCACACCCCGAGCCCCGGCAGGGCAGGCACAGGGGGCTGCCATGGGACACCCCCAGCTCCGGCCGCGGAGAGGGTGAGTCTGTGCCCCGGAGGGGCTGGGGGGGCTGTACCGAGCAGCTCCGGCACCTCCCGGGCTCAGCCCACCCCCGGCGAGGCTCGGAGGGCTTGGAGGCAGCGGGAGCTCCAGATGTTGTGTTTGCCGCTGGAAGGCAGCTGTGATGGATGTGAGCGGGGGAGACGCTGCCAGATGTGCGTTCAGCCGGGAGGTCGGGAAGGAGGAGGGAGGAGGAGGCGAACGGGACCGGGTTCCTACCCAAGAGATGCTGCAGCTCCCGTGACGATGCCGTGAGAGCATCCCCAGTGCCCACTGCAGGGATGGGAGCGAGGGGGGACAGCCCAGGGTGAGAGGGGTCTGAGCACGGTCCGGAGTAACCCCTTTCCGTATTGGCTCGGATTTCTGCCTGCGTTTGTTGGGATGCAGAAATCAAAAGCGGGATTTCTGTCTCTGTGCAGCAGCCAGCACTGCAGGGCCGCGGCAGCTCCCGGGAGGTGACTTTCCCAGCCGGGATGAGAGGGGAGCAGAAGGTCCAAGCACACACAGAGCCTGTCACAGTCTGCAGGGTGATGCCTTGTCACCCACAGCCACCACGAAACGACCTTAAGTCCAAGCCCAAAGATGATATGGGACAAAACGAGCCCGGTTTCTGAATTTATAACCCCAAGTGCTGTTATCCTGAGAGCAGACCCTGAAACAGCCTCTGCACCATTTGGCCCCTTCACCTTTCAGGTATTTCACCTGCACTGACAGACCCCAATTCCCTTGTCCCCGGGCCCTTGAGCCACCCTGATGATTTTCACCTAGACATAAGATCATTTCAGCATTTGCTACTTCCAAAGCCACATTTGGCCCTGGCAGCCAAAGGCAAGCCCAGCTATGGCATCCCCCAGCACGGATATTCCTATTTCACACCAAGGAAACTGAGGCAGGGAGGGGGAAAAGGACTCAGGAGCACGAGCTGAATTTCCCACGTGGTCTTTCCAGCACTCCACGTTGCTGTCCCAAAGCTGAGCCCTCCTTCTGCAACCAGAAGGCTCCAGGACTGTGTCCTCAAGGATAGTTGGGGTGCAGAGGGAGCAGGAGCTACCTCCAGGGGTTGGTTTTCTCTCTGTGGGAATCCACATCAGCCCTGAAATGCAAACCCTGGTCCCTCCTCCTGTGTCTCTGCCCGTGGCTAAAGCCAAGCTCTCAGTGCAAGCCCATTTGTGGTTAACAGAGCTTTGCCCCTTCTTTACTAAGCAGAAACTCAGCCAAGGTGAGGTGTCCAAACCTTCTGTCCCTTTTCAGGGAGGTGGAGAAGGCAGGATGAGCAGACCCAACCAACCTGTGAGCCAGAATTAAAGCAGTCAGGAGGACAGAGGGGCCACAGCACCTTTTCCCTTGAACTCCAGACCTCACTGCCTGTGCTCACCATCCCTACACAACTAGGGACAAGGCCATTCCCCCTCCTAAAAACGTCCCGTGGCAGGAATGGGCTCTTTGCTGCCCACTCCCAGCCCATCTGCAGGTCTCCCTCCTCCCCAGCCTGCATTGCTTGGCCCGGGGTGTTAATGCTTTCATTTGTTCTCCAGCTCTGCCTTCGCAGTCCCGTTTACTGTAATTCACACCATGATCCATCTGCTGCCTTCATTGTTTAGCTGTGGAGAGAGCCTTGGCTGCAGCCGGGAGGGAAAAGCTTCGTGCCCAGCAGTGCTGCTGGCACTGCCACCCCCTCCCCAGGCTCTGCCCCACCGCTCCTGGGGATGGGGAGGAACCAGGGAGCCAAATCGTGAATGGTTAGGGTTGGAAGGGGCCTCAAAGCCCACCCAGTGCCACCCCTGCCATGGGCAGGGACACCTCCCACCAGCCCAGGGTGCTCCAAGCCCCCTCCAACCTGGCCTTGGACACTTCCAGGGCTCCAGGGGCAGCCACGGCTTCTCTGGGCACCCTCACTCTCCAGGGACTGCCTGTGGCTCAGGTTGTGCCCAAGATGTGCCATCAGCCACGATGTCCTGAGAGCCAAGGAAAGCAGTGCCAGGGGATGCTCTGTGGGATGGCACCAGCAGAGGGTGAGAGGGATGGGTTGGTGAGGGCTGTTGGCACCTCTCAGCACCCCTGTGAGCAGCCTCTGTGCAGGGGATGCTCAGCGTGAGGACAGAGCAGCCTGGCTGGTCCCTCAGAACCCCCCTGAGGTGGCAGAGCCCAACCAAGGACATCTGCACTGCCCTTGGGTGAGAACAACCAGGGAATGGCAGAGCATCCCTGGGGGTGAAGCAGCTGCTCTGGGGGCTCGTAGCCCAACCTCAGCCCCTCACAGGCTTCAGATCTGCTTCAGGCAGAGCACTCAGGCAGGGTCAGGACACATTTTTTGCCCTTTCCCAGGGATGGGGTGATGGAGGGGGACAGCAGTGCCAGGGTGATGGAGGGGGACGGCAGTGCCAGGGTGGCAGCGAGCAGCCCTGTCTCCTTTGCACAGCCTGTGCCTGCCCTCTGGTGTCTCCAGCCCTCTCTGCAGTGCTCAGGGTGGACCATCCATCCCGCCCTGAAACACCGGGAAAGGGCTTTATTCGGGGAGGAAAAAGAGGTGGAGAAGGATCCCCCACCTGTGTGAGCCCCTCTGAGCCCCACCTGAGCCCTCCCAGAATGGTGGTCCAGGGCAAGGCTGGCACTGGCAAAGGCAGGACTGAGCCATGGGATGGTTTAAACATGAAAGGAGATGCTTTGGTCCCACCTGGGGCTCAGCACTCCCTGGGCCAGAGCCTTCTGCACTTCTAACACTGCAAATCGCTGTGTTTTCTGCCGGTTTGTTGCTCTTCTGTTTCCCTCTGGGCTTGAACAGGAAAAGGAAAAAAGAGAAAAGAAAAAGCAATGATGGCTGCAGTCCAGGAGAGTGGTTTGTCTGAGAATCACACAGTCATTTAGCTGGCAAAAGCCCTCTGAGATCCAGTCCAACCATCCCCCAGCACTGCCAAGGCCACCACTGTCCCTGTCCCCAAGTGCCACATCCATGTGGCTTTTAAACCCCTCCAGGGATGGGGACTGCACTGCCCTGGGCAGCTGTGCCAGGGCTGGACACCCCTTTGGGTGAAGAGATTTTCCCAATACCCATCCTAAATCTCTCCTGGTGTAACTTGAGGCCATTCCCTCTCCTCCTGTCCCTGTGCCCTGGAGCAGAGTCCAAGCCCTGCCTGGAGCCATCAGGGACTTGCAGAGCCAGAAGGTCCCCCCTGAGCCTCCTTT
>JAWWEW010000077.1:4281840-4292170 GCA_035583185.1 Anabacerthia variegaticeps
TTTAAGGTCCCCTCCAACCCAAACCATGTCCATGGCAGGGGGTGTGAATGGATGGGCTTTAAGGTCCCTTCCAACCCAAACCATGCCCATGGCAGGGAGTGGGATGAGATGGGCTTTAAGGTCCCCTCCAACCCAAACCATGCCCATGGCAGGGTGTGGCACTGGATGGTCTTTAAGGTCCTTCCCAACCCAAACCATGCCCATGGCAGGGAGTGGGATGAGATGGGCTTTAAGGTCCCTTCCAACCCAAACCATGCCCATGGCAGGGGTGGGATGAGATGGGCTTTAAGGTCCCTTCCAACCCAAACCATGCCCATGGCAGGGGTGGGATGAGATGGTCTTTAAGGTCCCTTCCAATCCAAACCATGCCCATGGCAGGGGTGGATGAGATGGGCTTTAAGGTCCCTTCCAACCCAACCCATCCTGTGATTCCATCTTGCCTGCCTAGACAGGGACTGAGTTATCTTCAAAATCCTCCGAAGTTCCCTCCTTGGAGAGCAAATTCCCTTTTGGAGACCCTGAACCCTTAATTGTGGTTAAGAAGAACAAACAGCTCCGTGCAGGGACTGATTTATAAGCACCAATTAATGCACCGGCTCCGAGGATCGATTGCAATTGCGGGATAAACTCCAAGGGGAAAACATGAAGTTCCATAGAGCGGCACTAGATGGTGGTGCCTGCAAGGGAAAAGCCCAGAGTGGTCCTCTCCGGGATGATTTGGACATCCCCAGGTCACTGCCCCTGGTTTAGGGTGAGAGATGGAAGAGAGACCCGTTCCCCCAGTGTATAAGAGGGCAAAACCTGCCCCTTTCTGCTCCTCTACCACTGTACACAAATATATCAGCTTCTTTCAGAAAGTATCTGAGGAGAAGGCAAAAGAAACCTTGTAAGACTGAAATCCTCACCCATTACTTCCCAAAGCAGTGAACAACCCAAACCCAACCATTCCAAGGGGAAAGTGGGCACCTTCCAGAAGTAAAACTGAGGATTCGGAGCAAGCCCAGCAGGAGGAGCTTCAGTGTGGGAATAAGGAAGGCACAGGGAGGGGTAGGATGGAATCTTTCCCCAAATTGCCTCCCTGGCACTGAAAGGAGCCTCTTCTGTACCCCAGGAGTCCCAGGGGATGGCAAAGCTGCACGGGGAAATATTAATCTGCCTTTTTTTGGTGGCACGGTGTGGCTTGTGCTGGTGTTTGCTCCAAAGGCAGTTCCAGGAGATCCAGGCACATCCAGGGATCTTGTGGGAAGCCAGTGGGTCTGGGTGGTGGCACCAGAGCACTGGGAGCTCTGGGAACCTCTGCCACCAGCCCTGACTTACAGAGGCACAGAGAGCTGGGCTGCAGCAGCACAGCCTGCATTTTGGGGCTGGGAGTGAATGAAAGGAGGAATTCTCTCATAAACTCTGAGCCTGTTTGCCCTTTCACCCTAAACCCACCCCTGAGAGCTGTGGGGAGGGGGAGAAACAGGAGTTATTTCAGGAATTCCTAAGGAATATTCCCGTGGTAGGTCAGCATTATTCATTTACCTGGAGAACAAGATTTTATTGTCAGCTTTACCACGTGTTTCCCTACACAGGGATGTGCCCAACTGTGCAGAAGATGTTGGGGGTGATGGCAGGGGTCTCTCACCCCAAAAATGGACTTGGAGGAACATCCTCAACCTCGAGGCCAAGTTGGGCAGAGCTTGGAGCACCCTGGGCTGGTGGAAGGTGGCCCTGCCTATGGCAGGGGTGACACTGGGTGGGCTTTGAGGTCCCTTCCCACCCAAACCATCCTGGGATTCTGGGATTTAACCAGCTGCATTCTCTTGACACAAAAGAGCCCAAAGCAATTCCTGGGATGCAGCACTTTGGGAGATGTGGAGGGAAGGGCTCATGTTTTCCTCTGGGCAGGGCAGCAGTTGGATCCAGCAGGAATGTTCTTAGAGGGGATCAGGGGCAATTCCCACAGTCACATCCAGAGCAGAGGGGGCTGATGGTGTGGATGCCCCAAATCCCTGCTCTGCCTTTTCACCCTCAGCTGCAATTACATCTCTGGAATTTTGAAATTCCTGGCATTTGCCTCAGAAATATCACTGGGTTTTGTTTTAATAAAGTCTGAAGGTTTGGGTAAATAAAATATATATATATATATAAACTATGAGGAACATCCAGTGCTCTCAAACACCTGAGTGCATTAAAAATCCCTTCAGTACATCCTCCAAAACGGATCCAAAATGCCAGCATGGATAGACCAGTGTAAAGATGGCAAAGGAAGGAGGAGAGCAAGGATTTTCATTCTGTGGGAGTGAGTCTCCACCACTTTTTTAAAGCCTTTTTCCCCCATGCTGTGTTAGCCGAGCCTGTGTGTTACTATAAACCATTTCTAACACATTTGCACTTGCAAACGGGGGTAACTCCTGATAATTTTACATCTGCTGAGGACACGATGCAGAATTTGGCATTTGTAGGTAATCAAGTGGGCAAAGCATGGGCAGCAAACTCATCTCTTTTATTACACCAGTTGGCAGAGCTGGAATGAAAAATAATACTTGGGAACAGCAACACAACTGTCACTTGAGAAATGACATTGCTCTCTTGCTCAATTTTAGAGGATTGAGAGGGTAAGTTCATTAAGTTCACATCTTTTCCTTCCCCTGCAAGAGTCTGTTTCTCATATTCTACTCCTACTCAAGGCTACTTCGTTGTGACTCCTCATCTGCTGGAAGTTAAAAGGGAGAATTGCTCAAAAAAGGAATTACTTGGCACTCCAAAATAAAGTTCTACTGTGTGAAAATCAACCTGCTCGAGGGAGGGTTTCTAGACCAATCCACAGCGTTTGCAGAGTGGAGCTGTGGAAAAAAGAGAAGTGTCCTCCCCAAAAATGCTTTCATGTTCATCTTGGAGACCACATGGGGGGAGAAGAACGTTGGACTTGGTGTTTCCCACCATGGCATGGTGTCAAAAACCTCCTTTTCCACCCATTCTGATGGGAATTTTCAAGATCCAGGTAAAAACCTTCATTCTCTAAGGAAGACCCAGGAGTTGCAGGGTCTGGGAATAATCCTGCTTGGTTTTCCTCCATCCTTGTTTGACACCCAAGGGGTTGTTGGCAGGTCCATCCCCTCCACACCACCAGTCCCAGGCTCATGCTGGGCACTTGTGGGGCCACACCTGGACTTCTGGGGCCAGTTTTGGCCCCCTCAGGACAAGAAGGACATTGAGGGGCTGGACAATGTCCAGGGAAGGGGCTGGAGCTGCAGGAGAGGCTGAGGGAGCTGGGGGGGCTCAGCCTGGAGAAAAGGAGGCTCAGGGGGGACCTTCTGGCTCTGCAAGTCCCTGATGGCTCCAGGCAGGGCTTGGACTCTGCTCCCAGGGCACAGGGACAGGAGGAGAGGGAACGGCCTCAGGCTGGGCCAGGGCAGGGGCAGGTTGGATATTTGGGATATTTCTTCATGGAAAGAGTGCTGAAGAACTGGAAGGGTCTGCCCAGGGTAGTGATGGAGTCCCCATCCCTGGAGGTGCTCAAGGAATGAGTACACCTGATTTATTTGGTCAAAGGCTGGACTTGATGATCTCGGAGGTCTTTTCCAACCTTAAGAATTTTATTCTCTTTTGTTCTCTGTCCCACTGCCAGGTCTGCCCTGAGCCAGCCACGCTGGGATGGTCAAGATGCCACATTCCAAGTGAGGGCTGTGCTGTTGAGGTCTCAATCCCTTCAAATGTGGGCAGTGCAGTTCTGTTCCTCCCCCAAGCAGCTGAAAGCCTTGTTACCTGCTCGGGGGATGGGGTGGCCTTGGCATTCATTTTTCTCCCTTGACTTTAATTCCCACAGGGATCATCCTTCAAACACTCCCAGCCCAAGTTGCTTGTGTGGCTGGAAAGAGCCACAGAGCATTCACAGCCCCAAAGAGGATGGGGATGTGCCAGAAGCTTTTCCATTTTCCAGCTCTTTCTGTCGGTGTTTTATCCCTCTGAATGTTCCTCACCTTTGCCACGACATTTATGGTCTCCCCACGACCAATTGCATGTTCTGTGGCCACAGGAACGGGCTCTGCAGGGATGTGATTCCCAAGGAATGGGAATCTGCACCCTCCTGGATTCTCCCAGCCTTTAGACAAGCAGTACAAAGCTTGGTGTCACCAGGACATCAAAGAAACCCCTGCCCATGAAAGGGGCTCTGGGATCAGGGATTTGTGGAGCCACAGGAACTGGATCCCAGCAGAGGGAACTGGGAGGGGTGGCTGTCACCCAGACACAGCTTTTCCCACCAGCAGAAGAGCTGCTGCTTTTCTTCTCACATTTGCAAAGCCCTCAAGCCATTTTTCTCTGAATTTCCTTTTTTTTTTCCTTTCCCTGCTCCAGCTGCAGGTGAACAGCCAAAAGTTCAAAACTCTTCCCAAATGAGGAACCTGCATAAAGGCAGAAATTTCCGTGCTACGAGCGCTGGGTCCCCTCATTACTCTGCAATACTTTTAACTTCTGCTTTGTCCAAACTCCCAGATCGAAAGCAACCCCGAACCAAAATGGTAATTATGATTGTGATCATATCAAAGCAAATAGTAGACAGTCTCAGGATTCCTTTTTTCGCAGGTTTTATTAGAACCATGACCTTTCCCCACAAGTAGCTGTAAATCCACAGAGGTGGCATCTGGGGAAAAGCCTTTTATTAACAAATCCCCAGCTCGCTCTTACTCCCGATTTGGAAGCAGCATCACATCGTGGCTCCAGCTGCCCATTCAGCCCTGCTGAAAGAAAACCCCGAGCAGTGTCTGCCCCATTTCCTGCCTTCATCCACCAGCTTTGCCAGCCTGTTGTGGTTCAGCAGGAGTTGCCCTGGCATTCCATTCCACACCAGCCCATCCCACTCCGGCTCAGCCCTCCGTAAGGAGGAGCATTGGCCAAGCCAAGACACGAATCCCTTATTTTCTTTCTGCACACAGCAATCTCCAGGTTGGGGGGTTTTTATTCCCCCCTTCTCCTTTTCCAGTAGCGAGGCTGCAGTTTGAACAGCAAAGGGCACAGGGATTTATTACAGGCAGAACAAAAAGTGAGTAGCAAAGGGAAGATTAACAGCAGCCACTTGCTGAGTCCTGCTATCGGGGCCCTTATAATTCATGGGCTCCTCTCAGCTTTCTGCCTTCAGTGGGATACACTGGAGCAGCTCCACAGAAACCAGCCCTGCAAGGAGTGTAAGAGATGGGTCTGCTGCACACAAATACTGCAGCCTTTGGGTAGGGGACGTGGGAAGGTGCCAAAACTTCCTCTTGTGTGCCCTGTGGGGCATCACTGGGGGGGCACAGGACAGCAGTGCCCCACGGGTTCATTTTGGGTGGTCCCTGGTGTGTCCTGGGGTTTTTCCTTAAAGATGACACCCTTCCTGCAGCCCCCTTGGGAATGCATCCTTGGCATGGGTTTTGGAGAGGGCCCAGGGGCTGTTTTGCCCATCAGCCCTCTCCTCCCTGGGTTTGCAGCACAGGGATAGGGAGTCAGGAGTGGGATGGCTCAGTGGGGCTCACCCCCATCAGGAAGGGCTTCCAGGCAAATAGGAAAGACATTTGCAGATTCCTGGGATTTTCCTAGAGGGAAACCAACCTAAACTGCCTTGAGCAGCCTGGCTGTTCCCAGCCCTGGCTTTATCTTTGTCCTTATCTTTTATTCAGCAGTTAAACCCTTGCCAGTGGCACGTCCTTGTTGCTGCATTTGCCTGGCCCTCCTCAGCCCTTAGGAGAAAAACAAAACTAAGCAAACCAGCCTTTCCCTCCCATCTCCAGGCACTTTGTTGCTCTGATTCAGCAGTTTGTTTGGGCTTAATTGCCATTGAGTTTGTGTGTGTTTAATTAACCTGCTGCTTTAGCTGCTGCCACCAGGCAATGAGACACTGTAGATCCAAAGGTTTGCCTGGGAAGAAGCCCTGGCAGGTCAAAAAGGGGGTGGTTGGGCTCTGCCAGCCACACAGAGGTGCCACCAGAGGGGCTTCTGCTGTAGGCACAGTCCCACCAAGCCCCCTTCCCACAGCTCCAGCATCCCTCAGGCTCCAGGTGTCCTGTGCTGGACCTCCACAGCCTCCTCCCTCCTGCCTTTCTCCACAGGAGCAGAAGGACCAGTGCAGGCAGAACTGATGGAGAAGGTAGAGGAGCAAAGGGCTCCCAAGAGCAATAACCCCCTCAGGCTCATTCACACCCAGGGTGATCTCAGAGATGTCCTCATCAAGTTCCCAACAGACCCACAAATGGATTTTCACAGTTTTCTGGGTGCTGGGATAAGGGAGAAAGAGCTGTGGGTGCAGAAGAAAGCAGGGCCAAGGAAAGGGAGATTCTTGGGAGGGACATTCAGGTGTGGGCAGGGGGACCAGCACCAGCAACCAGAGCTCTGCTCAGCCCAAACCTCAAAAGGCTGCATGTCCCCAGCTCCCACAGCCCAGAGCACATCCCAGAGCACATCCCATGACCCCCCAGCAGGGAGGACAAGTGGAAATCCCTCAGGAGATAAAACCTGGGGCAAGTGGAACAAGCATGGACAGACCTTGACGTGCTTCTCCTCGGCGTGGTCAGGCGAGCCCAGCGCAGCCACCAGTCCAGCTCCCCACCTGAACTGCATCACAGCAGAAGGAAAAGCTGCAATTCCCACTTCAATCTGCTTCTTGACCAAGCCAGTCCATTCAGGGGCACGTTCCAGTCGCTCCAAATCCTCCTTTCCAGCTGAAAAGCTGGACCTGCAGGGCACTCACAGCCCAAGAAGAAACGCCCTTGGAAAGCAGAGGAAAACTGCTTTTTGTAGACCTGGCAAGGCCAGGAAAGTCAGACACAACAAAAATGTGCAGCTTTCCAGCTCCCTGCCTGGCTCACAGCAATGCTCAGCTCTAACATTTATGACTTTTGCCCCATTTTTTTCCTCAAGGACATTGATTTTTCCTAACCCAGCTTTTGGTCTGGTGAAGGAAGCAAAAAATTGCCCGTTTTTCTTTCTGGTTTTCATTCTCTTTGCCTTTTGTTTTTTTATATTTTTTTGGTCTGTGACTTTTGGTCTTTAATACTTTTGTTTCCAGTGTTCCTGCTTGTGTTTAGTTTCTTTCCACTCAAGCATTCAGCTTCTAGAGAGAAGGAATTCCCAAACAGTTGCTTGTGGATCCAGCCCTTTGTGCGTCTTCTAAATAGAAACACAGTCACCCAGAGATGGGTTTTAAATCAAATCAAAGAAATAAGTAACCAAAGCCCATTAGCCTGGGAACGATGCACAAAATCCATGGAAATTAATCCCAGGGAGCAAGAGTTCTTAGAGCTCCCCTTGATGGGAGGGGTTTTCAAAGGCTTTGGTCAAACACAAGGATGAGACCCCTCTTCTCCAAGCCATTAGAAAACAACCAGTTCCTAATTCCTCATCTTTCCAGCTATTAAAACAAAAAAAAGCTTCATATTAATCACAGTCGGAGTTATTAATTTCTCCAATTTCCTTCTGCCTTGTAGCTTCATAAATTAAAGCCTTTTAAAATGTATCTCTGCCTGTTTCTGCTTCTAGATAATATTCCTTGCCTTAAAGAGTATATTCAAGAGCAGAAATAATCAGCTGGCCAGGAGGGATTGGCTTTTCAATTGAAGCTGAATCAAAACTGTCTCAGGAAGGTTTTTTTTGCATGGTTGTATGGGCATGACATGCTGACCTTGATCCCCCACTGCTTCCAAAAGGAAAGGGGGAAAAAAAAACCCTTTCCTATCTCTGAGACAAATTGTGACCATTAATACACTGACATTTATGGGCAGGCAGATAAGAGAACAATTCACAATGTAGAAAAGTCTTTTAATTGTGTTTAATATTCAGATTGGGACTTAATGTGGCTTTTTGGTAGCTGCACTTCCCATAATTGCTGGGAAAAGGATGGATCTTGCTTTTCAGGGAGCACATGAAAACAATGCAGAAAGAATAAATAACCTTTGGGCAGGCTCGGTGCCAAATCCTCATCCAGCCCACAACAAACCAACCAAACAAACAAAAAGAAACCCTTTTACTTTGGCTTGATGAAAGCATTTTTCTCCAGCTGATATGAAATGCCTTCTCCTCATTCCCAGGCTCACCTTTTGTTTTAATTTAGGTGGCGAGAGGATAAATTGATTTCTCAGACAACACTTGGGTCCCCAAATAACGAGATGCAACTTGTGCAGCTGCTTCCCCAGGAGCCCGGGGAAGGTGGCAGCTCCCTGGGCACACACACCTCCTTCTCCTCCTCCCTCCTGGTTAACAAAGCTCCTCTCCCCTCCAGGGTCACACCCACGGCCCTGCTGGGGATTTTCTCCGCTCTGTTTTCCTGCTGCCTCTTCCTGATGAGCCCCATCATGATCCTTGGCTGGGCTGGTGGCACAGACCCTTCTGCACGAGGCTCTGAGAGGGAAAATGAATCTTCACCCTCTCCTGCCCTTTCCTCCTCTGCCTTTCCCTACCTTTATTGCCTTCTTTTTCTCTCCTCTCTTGCAATGCTGTTTGGCTCAATTAGTAGCATTCAAAATCGCTGGGAACTCTTTTTATTTGGTTTCTTTTATCTCCTCTCATTAAACCAGTGAGTTTATTGCATCCATAGATTGTGTGGTGGGGAAGATTCATCCTCCTCTGCCTCCTGCTTTTCCACAAAACCCGGGGTTGGGTCAAGCAGTGACTTTCAAGGAGATGCAATAACTTCAAGAAACTGTTTTCTATCAGGGAAGGAGTGGAAACCTTTAAAAGATGCCAGGGAACCAAATCTTTCCTCCCCAGCCCCAATTAAAAACCCATTTCCCAAGCAAAAATGACATTTTCTTTGGAACAGTCTTCTTTTATCAGAAACCAGTGAGGAAAAGAGGAGAACAAGTGCCAGGAGAATTGTCTGAGCTGGGATCCAAAACATACTCGCTCGAGCCAAAGTAAAGTCTCATTAAACTCGGGATCAACAAGTAAATTTGAAGGAATCATTTGGGCAAAATAGAAACAAAAATCAAGATTATGGCCCTGGTTGCCACTCGAGTGGGGGGCTTTTGCCCAGCCCTGCTCCTGCCCCAGCCCCTGCATCCTTGTGCTTTCATCCCTCTCCAATTCCCCTGCCCTGCAGCTCTTGCTGGCCCTGGGAACCCCTTGCTGGCTTTGAAAAGCCCACCAAGGGATGTGTTCCCAAGAAAACCCTCGGGGGTGAGGCCATCCCTGCCCTGCAGGAACCTTTGTGCCCAACTCCTGCTATTCCCAGCTCCATCCCCTCCTTTCCTAGGGCCACCCTCGTCCTGCTGCTGCTGCCTCAGCTGGACCCGCCACCTGACATTTTGATGACTAAATTTCAGCGGGTTTAATTCCCTTTCACTGCAAGGGAGTCATGTACTCTTTAATGCATGAATAATTCCATACAAAATGCTTTAAAATTAGCCACTTTGCAAATCCCAGGCACTCGATGATTAGGGATAGCAGGCTTCGCTGTTCATTAAATATTAATCTGCCCTGCTCATGCATATCCATCCTGATACAGCTTCTCATTAGACCAACACACTCCACTTTTTCCAGAGTCCCTGCCTGGAATTGCTATTCCCAAAGAACAGCCCTGGAAGACATTAGGTCTGCCAAGAAACTCCTCCTGATACTTCATTTCCATACAAAATGTATTGTAATGTCCCTTCCTAACCCAGCCCTTTGGATTTGTCTTGACTATAACATGGCTTGTTTTACAGCAAATAAATCATGCTGTGCCCTTAGTAAGAACGACAATAAAGAAAAATAATAATCCTGGGAGAGAGAAGAAAGAGCTGCAGCAGCAGTTTTGTCAGCTAACTTGAGTATATGGGGACTAAAAGAGCTGAGGGTGGGAGTTGTCTCCACAAAAAGCCTTTCTGAGTGCAGCTGGAGGATGGAGGGAGCAGCTCCAGATGTGCCTCTCTGCTTTGCTGACAGTAATTTGGAAAGGCTTCAGGTGGAAAGGAGTCCTTGAGGCTCTCAGCTTCCTTGGCAATATGTGCAACACCAGCCTGTGCCTCATCACAGGGCACTGCAGAAAGGCTGCCTGCTTGGATGCACTTGTTTGAAAACAAACAAACCAAAAAAAAAGTTAAAAAAAAATATATAATTGTTTTAAGTTCAAACACTGAAGTTCTCCATTTCTCTTGGATGGGTTTGTTTTCCTCAAGCTTCCCAAACAATCCCATGGCTGTGGTTTATAGACCTGTCCTACTTTTAGAATCATAGAATTATAGAATGGTTTGGGTTGGAAGGGACCTTGAAGTTCATGTTGTTCCACTCCCTGCCATGGGCAGGGACACCTTCCACCAGCTCAGGGTGCTCCAACCTGGCCTTGGACACTCCCAGGGATCCAGGGGCAGCCACAGCTTCTCTGGGCACCCTGTGCCAG
>JAWWEW010000077.1:4312401-4357385 GCA_035583185.1 Anabacerthia variegaticeps
TTCCCTTCCCTTCCCAAACCTTCCCTTCCCAAACCTTCCCTTCCCTTCCCAAACCTTCCCTTCCCAAACCTTCCCTTTCCAAACTCCCAAACCTTCCCTTCCCACTCGCCCATGGTGCCACCACAAGACACCCAGGGACATATTCTTCCCCTGCCCAAAGTGGAGCCCTTTCTGCAGAGCAGCTTTGTGATTTCCTCTTTCCCCCTGTAATAAACTGCAGCCTTTTGGTTGACCCTTATTCAGCAGTTAATTATTCTTAAGGAATGAGAATTCCTGGCTGAGCAACGGTGGAGTAAAATATGCATGAGGAATACAGTTAGCAAACTGCCAGGGACCTTCAGCACTGTGGGATGAAGAATTGTAGGTGTATTAATGATCTCTGGGCTTCCCCTGGGCTGAGGGACTTTAGAGAACAAGAGAGCAAACTGAAAGACAGATAAATTTATAAATAAGTGACTGGTCCTTGTCCCAAGGTGACTTACATTGTAGTGAAGATGTGCCTGCAGAGAAACATCTGAAAGAGGATATTTACATGTGTGGCCAAATTATTTTACCATTGTAACCAGTAGGCAAACTGATCCCACCACTCCCCAGCACGTCTGTACCCTGGTCACAGCTGGAGAAACAGAGATGGTGGAAAGGTTTTGGACTCTTCAAATATCAGGAGATTATGGTCAAGAAAAGGTATGCCCCAAACACACAGAAAACAGGCTGAGAGGTCACAAATTGGACAGCACTTTGGCAGACTCTTCTTGGCTGCACACACCAGCTCCATCCACAGTGGCCATGAATTGTTAGGCTCAGGGAGATGAAGATGAAGATGACTTTGGAGGACACACCCATGCAAAACACCTCAGACAAAGGCTGGCTACAGTCTGAGGCTGTTCCCTGCAAGCAGATGGAGGCAGGGCCCTGTATGAGCCCTGGGCTCTGCAGGGAGCCATCCCCTCTGGAAGTTCTCTCCCCATGAGGCTCCAGTCACCGTCACCAAATGCCGTGGTGACACCAGTGACAGCTGGCACCAGTTCCCACCCAGCCCCTGCCTGCCTTCCCCCTCCCAGCACAATGGCTCAAGCTGGCTGGTGCCTTGGCACCAACCCACCCTCTAATTAAGGCATGAGAGAAGGAAGGGGAAACTAAAGAAATCCCACCAGCAGCTCTGATGGAAGAGCTTCATCCCCACCCAAGGAACTGCTTGATCCGAGTCCTCCTCATGCCCTTGGTGCTGCTCAGCCTGCCAAGCCCATGTGCCCCGGGGACACCAGGTTACTTCATCTCTGCCCTTTGTGCCACCACAGAGATGTCTTTTATAGAATTTTACATTACTTTTGGGGGTTTATTTCATTTTCCTTTTGCTGGGTTTTGTTCTCTGCGTCGAGGCCCGCTGTGCGTCATCGCTTCTGGGTTTTATTTGATTGCCTTTTGGAGATGAGGAGATTAATATTTCATCAAATGTACAGGGAATAAATAACCAGGTTTGAAAGACATCCAGAATCTCTTCTGCCTTCGTGGGCATTTACAGACCTGGCGAGCAGGGAGGTATTTTTGTCACAAGCCATTTCTAAGGGCTGCCCAGGGAGGTTTGGAGGTGTCCAAGGAGGGAGAGGACACTGCACTCAGTGCTCTGGGCTGGGTGACAAGGCAGGCACAGGCTGGACACAGTCTTGGATTCTATGATCCTGTGAGCCAGGCAACAGCATCTGCACACCCAAGTGCATTCGTGGAACTCAGGTGCATCCATGGTACTCATCTACATCCATGGCACTCATCTACATCCATGGAACTTTTGTATGTCCTCGGAACCCATCTACATTCATGGAACTCCTGTATGTCCATGGAACCCATCTACATTCATGGAACTCATCTACATCCATGGAACTCCTGTATGTCCACGGAACTCATCTACATCCATGGAACTCCTGTATGTCCACGGCACTCATCTACATCCATGGAACTCCTGTATGTCCACGGAACTCATCTACATCCATGGAACTCCTGTATGTCCACGGAACTCATCTACATCCATGGAACTCCTGTATGTCCATGGAACTCATCTACATCCATGGAACCCATCTACATCCATGGAACCCATCTACATCCATGGAACTCATCTACATCCACAGAACTCCTGTATGTCCATGGAACTCCTGTATGTCCATGGAACTCATCTACATCCATGGAACCCATCTACATCCATGGAACCCACCTCCATCCATGGAACCCACCTACATCCATGGAACTCATCTACATCCATGGAACTCAGGTACCTCCATCATGCAGCAGCTTTTGGATGAGTCCCTGTGCTGCTAATGCTGAGCCAGCCATGAGGAGGCTCAAAGCTGACAGGGTCATTCGTCTCCCTGTCACACAGTGTGGGAAAACAGAGCCACTTTCAGCTGCTGGATTGATGGCATCAGTTTCCAGAGTAAAACCAGGGAGTTTTTGCCAACCACAAACCGTGGTGTTTGATGGGAAATGCCAGTCTGCTGATTGGAAAATTTCGGTTGACTTAGCTTTGAACGAGAAAAATAATAATTATGACTATTATGATGATCAGTTTAGCATTCTGCCTTGAGGTTTAATTAGCTGTAAAACAAAAGCTTTTGTGTTTCTGTTCTATTCAAAATTGACGCATCCTCCCAAAAAGCAATTTGAAAAACATGGCAAGCTCTTTTGAGGAACTTGGGAAGCAAAATGACATGTTCAGTTTGATCCCAATCTGTGTGGGCTTCCTTGAGTTTGCTTGTTTTAGTTTGCAGCTTCCGTGTGTTTGTTAATGTGGGATCTCCCACCAATGCACACAAAGTGGGATGGGGGAGAAGGAATGGCAGCAGGGAATTAGCCGTGTGCTGAAGGAATCAGTTGTTTGCTGCATGGAGCAACGAGTCAGAGCAAAACCCAGCCCCATCTGGGGGGGAGCTCTCCTTCTCCCAGGAGGACACTGCGTTCTCTCCCTGCATGACCAACTTCTGCCTCTCCAGCAGAGTTTGATGGCATGACCAGAGGGCTGAAGTGTCCAGGGGCCACCCAAGCCTTTCATAAGGTCTTCAAGAAAACCTTCTGCCAGCACAGCTCCAAGACAATAACCACTGGTGATGGGATAACAGGCCTTTGGTTTCATTCCCTGCAACATATCGAGCAGAGCTGCGGTTTAAGCTTTCCTGCTCTTCTTTCAGAGCAGGGGTAAGACTTGCAGGGATGAGGCAGGAGATCCTGAGAGGTCAAACACAATAGGGCTGCCCAAATTTGGGGCACAACTATATATGTATATATTATATGTGCCCGGAATGAAGGAAATCTGATCCCAGCAACCGCTTTCTTTAGTCAGGCAGAATTTGAGAGTGCAGTCCCCTCACTGCAGGTTCAGGATGAGGGAAAAGGACACAGGACAGAAAGCCTGACAATTCACTTTAAAACCAGGGCAAAAAGCAAGTCCCCTGGGAGGAACTTTGTGACTTGGGCTGGGTTTTTTCTCAGCCTGCATTTGCTAACCCAGCAGAGCCCAGAGCAGCCTCAGCTCCAGCCACCCACCAGAAGAGACACAGCCCCAAGAGACAGGTGGGCAAAGCAAGGCACACTGCTGATGTCAGGTGTGATTTCAGCTGAGAAGCCAAACTCCCTCTTCACCTGCCTGACCTATATGGCCATGACATGGGGGATTAGTTTTTCCTGCAGGTGTCCCAGCTGGAAGCAAAGCCCCGTGACCCACCCAGCTATTGATGCCCCATGTGGGAAGTGGGGACACACATGTCACCTTCCCCTAGTGCAGGGACCAGCCCAGGCTCATGCCCGCTGTGCAGGGTGAACTCATGGAGTTTTTCCCAAAAAAAAGGGTGGGGTGGCTGCAGGGACAGTGTAGGAGCAGGGCAGTGGAAATCCCCCAAACAGCCCCCCAGAGCAGCTGTGGAGCTGCCCAGACACAAACCATGTGCAGTTACATCAAATAATAATAATAATACACAAAAGCCAGGGAAGGCAGAGTAAATCACTGCTCTCCCTCCTGCCTGGAGAGCTGATATTTCTTCTCATTCTCCCTGCCCCTAATACCCATCTCCCACGTTTGTCTCTGCTCCACACCGAGCAGTTTGAGATTAACCATGACGAATGGACTGATTTCCTTGTCTCAGGGACTGTTCTATTTTTCCTTTGCCACATCTGACAAGTTGCATTTTACTATAAATCCCCTCAATTAGGCCTTTCAAACAGCACTGCAGCCCTGATATATGGGGAAGGAATTAACTTCAAGTCCCTGGCAACCAATTCCTTGACTGAAAATAGCTGGTGTACCCTTTTGCTCTTCCCACATCACCCCACACTCTGGGCACCTGAGGAGAGTGTGACCATCACATATGTCCCACTAGGTGGCCATAAGCAGGCTGAGATGGTGAAGGATAATGGGAATGGGGTCCCCAATTGCAAGGTCCCTTCTGGGATGCACAAAGCCCCGAGCAGCCCCCAAAACCAGAGTGTGGAGCTGTGTCCTAGAGCCACACTGGTGGGAGGTGTCCCTGCCCATGGCAGGGAGTTGGAACTGGATGATCTTTAAGGTCTCTTCCAACCCAAAGCATTCCATGATCCCATGATGTACTTGGATGAATCCAGGCTGCTCGAGGGGGGTGGGAGTTTTCTCAAGCCCTTTCTCAGAAAGTTTTCCATTTTCCTTTGGGCTTTTTGAAGGGAAAGGTAACACAAGGGTGGCTCTGGAGTCTGTCCCATCCCATCACTTGTCAGGGGAGGGATGTTAAGAGACCCAAGAAACAAAGAGTTTCCCGAATTTACCAGAGCTTTACATATTTTCAAACTTCTTTGCCAAAGCAGTGACACAATTGATTAAACCCAGCTAATGCTGGAGGATTTACGTCTGTGTTGTTTATTCCCTTTAATTACTGGGCCAGCAGCTTTTATGCTTGGGGGCTTGGGATGGGTTGGTGGATGCCCCCACGTGTTGGGGTGCAGCCCTGGCTGGTCCTTGTGCCCTGGCCCAGCAGATCAGGAAGGAGCAGGCTCACCTCAGGCCATGCTTCAGAGACAGAGAGGGGCTCAGTGAAGATGGATGGAGGCTGTGGCCAGGAATCCATCAAGGGACACTGCCCTGCTATTGATCCGTCTGCAATCCGCCAGGGCTGCAGCCATTCCAGAGGCACAGGCTGTGGCTGGGAGCCTGACCCAGCCCCCTGAGAGAGGCTGTGGGTGGATGCACCAGCCTCAGATCAGGGAAACATCTTTGGTCCCCCCAGGGTGATGAACAACTCAGGTCCCCTCAGGTTGGTGACCCCATGGCAATGTCTTCCATCATCCCCTTCCCAGCAACACACCTTGGCTCTCCTTATTCTCTCGAGGAAAAGAGGAAGCACAAAGTGCTGCTTGGCTTTCTGCTGCCAGCTGAGCCCAGGCCAGAGGAGCCTGGCTCACTGCCCAGGGTGGGCACAGCCCCCACAGCTGGGGCACTCCCCCCCAAGCCCCAGGTGAATGCAGAAGGGATGCTCTGAAAGTGCCTTGGCACAGGGGAGCAGGTTTAACCTAGTCAGGGATTTATCCAGCTCAGGGATGGACCCAAGCCTGGCCATGGCATGCCCAAGGGACAGGGATGTGGGGGATCCCTCCCCAGGAGCCCAGGGTGGAGGCTGCCCTGGACTGAGACACAGAGATATGACAGGAGACCCTTTCAGGTCCTGGGGATTAGTCTGGGGGAGGAGGGGAAATCTCTTTATTCAAGACCTCAGGAGCATCATTCAGGCTCCCCCACATCACCCACCACTCTTCCCCACCCTCCCCAGCCCATGTGTCCCCAAAACACTGCTCCCCTTCTCTAGCAGTTCAAACCCCCCTGTTCCTTCCCCCTCGCCTCTGCCTCTCCACCACCCATCCTTTGAGACAAACCCCTCTCCCAGCAGCACATCCATCTCCTCCGGGACAAATCCCTCACCCAGCAGCACATCCATCTCCTCCAGGACAAACCCCTCTTCCAGCAGCACCTCCACCTCCTCCAAGACTCAGTTTCTCCCGTTGTGATCAAGCAGAGGGGCACAACCTCACTTTGTGAAGGACCTACATCCACCTGCCTTCCTTATGTCAGGAGCATCTCCCTCCCACGGAAGGTCTGAAGCCCCTTCCACCCCATCCCTATGGGAAGGGAAAGGGGTTCCAGCAGGCACTTTGCAAAGGCTGGCAGGGGGAAGCCTCCCCTTCCCTCGGTCCCTCTGCCAGAGCCCTAGAGCCAAATCCTCACATATATAAGACCCACCACCACCTCCTCCCCGCCAAGTGCAGCCCCAAACCCTTTGCAGACACGCAGGAGAGCATCCCCCAAGGCTGCACGCTGGGAGTGCGGGGACAGAGGGAGTCTGGACCATGGGAAGTTTCTCCTATTAAAGATGCTGAGGGAGGGAAGGAGAAAAGGGAAAAGGGGGGGGGAAGAATTCAAATACAGTTGGAAGCCACCAGGGAGGTGGAGGAAGGAAAAGGGGAGGAGGAAGGGGAGGAGGGAGAGAAGGGGGAGTGGGAGGCTGGTGAGGAGGGATGCAGCCCATCGCCTGGCGAGCTGCAGGGTGGGCAGCGGGAGCGCCGGCTCCGGGGACCTTATAAAGGACAGGAGCGGCTCTGGGAGCGAAGGGGACGCGAAAGGACCCGCAGTCTCCGCGCATCCCCGCGGGGGACCCGCCACGCTCCTGCATCCCGCACCCGGAGCGTCCTCCCCCCGACGGCAGAAGGAGCGCAGCGGGAGCGGGGTCGGTGCCAGCCATGCCCCGGGGAGCTGGGCACAGGGGCAGCTAAGGATGGTGCCCAGCCCACGTCCTGCCCTCCTCCTCCTTTTGCAGGTAAGACGCTTTCTTGAAGTCTTCTTCTCCCCGAAGAGCCCTTGTGCCCGCTCCCCATCACCCCCCGCTCGCCTTCCCCGTTTCTTTGAAGGATGGGAAAAGTCAAAGGAGAAAGAGAGACACAAAGGGCCCTCGGGAGAATTCCTCCAGTCGGGGCTCGGGGGGCTTGGCAAGAGCTCGCCATGCCCCAAACTAGCGGGGAGGGGGCTGAAGGGATCCTAAAAAGAGAGGGAACCGCAGGCAGGTCCTCCCGAGCGCAGCCCAGCGCTCCTCGCACCTCCCAGTGAAACCAGCAGGCTACTGGGAGGGGGTGGCCACTCTGGGGCTGTGAGGGATGGGGACAACACAAAAGCAGAGCTTCGTTGTACCCCTCCTTGGCAGATTTTCGAAGGAAACCCCTCCTTTTGCCCCCACCCGCAAAGCACGGGACTTTTGCTCTCCAATTTGCTCGCTGTGGAAGTAAGTGTAGCCACTGCTAATTTGGCAGCGCTGCACAGCATGCAAATGCTTTGTCAGGAGCGATATTCCTCCTCCTCGAGGGCTCCTCAGGAAAGGAAACATCCCCAGCCCAAAGCATGTTTAAATTCCAGACCCTGGGCAAAGGACGGGAAGAGGTTTCTGCTGAAATCTTGACCGTTTTTTGAACAAGCCTTATGGAGGAGGTTAAAATGAACAGGTTTGTGGCTAAACATCTGTGTTAAAAGGGGTTAAAAGAGAAAATCTGCCTGGCTGGCTGCAAAACGCTGTCTCAGTGGCCCAGTTGTGGCTGCAGAGTTAAAACAGGAGGAAAAGCAGAGGCTCAACCCACCCCTCAGGCTGTGCCCCCATTGTACCCCCCATTGTACCCCCCTTGTGCCCCGCATTGAGCATCCCTGGCAGCAGGAGCAGAGGAAGCATTAACTGCCCCTCTGGGACAGGAAAGTTCTCACCTGAGTGCTGAGAAGAGCTGATATGCACCAGGAGACCTCCCTGCCAAGTTGGTGTTGCTTTCAAAAGCTCCTCTTCTGAGCAGCTGCTCTCTTATCACTGCAACCCCCTAAGCCTGATTTATAGGAGCTCTTTTGCTGTTAAGTTCCCTGGTCCAGGTCTGGTTTGGCTCTGATGTAAGAAATTAAGGTGAGACAGGGCAGAATCTCTTCCCCTCTCCAGCCCAGACCCTTCTTGGCCAATCCGTGGGGACAGCACAGACCTACAATAGGGGCAGGTTCTGATGGGGACAGCTAAGAGAGCGTGACAGCTGCTGGGAGCCTCTGTGTGAGCAAAAAGTGGTCCTAAAAAAGCCCAAAGGGGCTGAGACACAGCTCCCAACCTTTGCCAAACCCCCTCGGGCTCCGGGGATTCCCTAGGCATCCCTAGGTATTCCCTTGTGAAGATGGAGCACCAAATCCCCAAAAAGCTTCCAGCGCTCGAGACAAAACCATCCCTGTGCTGGGGCTGGGACCGGGAGGGGGTCCCAAAAACCAGCCCAAGCAAAGAGAAGCCTCTCCCACCTGGCTCCAAAAAAGAAACACCTAATCTACAACCCCTCCCCTTTGCAGCCCAGCTGTCTCTTTTTATTTACAAACACACGGTTTTAAAATTCAGACCCTCCTCCAGAACGATCCCAACCCTCCCCTGGGGACAGCGTGGGCTAAAGGACCGTGAATGTCCAGCCTTAAGTGAGCACAGCCCTGCAGGCAGGTGTACCTGCAGCAGCATCCAGCCTGGTTGTGCAGAGACCTGCAGCAGTCCAGCTCCAGCAGAGCTCAGCAGGGACAGATCTGCCCTGCCTGGGCACATTTTGCATCCTGCAGATCCCTGGGTTGGCACAGTTGAGGTGTTCCCCATGCACCTGGCCAGCAATTCCAGTTTAGCATCGATTTGCCCACCTTGCCATGGTGGGTAGATATCCCTTGGGGGTTCAGACAGTCAGACCAGGAGACAGGCAGCCAAACTTGCTGCAGAATGCTCCCTGGCACCCTGCAAGTCATTTAAACAAACTAAAAAAGTGATTAAAAGAAAGCAGTTCACCTGCAGCTCTGCCAGGAGCTGGTGACATTTCTGGGGCTGAAAAAACTGCAAAAGCATTGTCTGAAAAAGCCGAGTTGGATGCTGGGGGTGGGATTGTTTTCCCCCCTCTGCCTTGCTCAGCTCCAGCAGCAATAAGCCCAAAACCCAGCCCTGATGCCTTTGCTGCTCCAATCCTTGCATAAGATGTGGAGCTGCAGTGGCAGGACGTGCTGACCCTGGGGATCTCTCCCAGTCCTTGCTCTCTTTCCAAGCTGGAGTTGATTCAGTGGCTGTGAAATCATCCCCGCCGTTTCGCATCTCCACCGAAGAAGTGAATGGAAAAGGCACAGCCTGTTCCCAGAATAGCTGCTCTGTCACCATAGGAGGAATATATAGGAATAGGATGAGAATATCCTGCACCAGCAGCCCAACCCTGCCCTGAAATCCAGCTCTGCTCACCCAAAATCCTGCACAGGGCTGGCCCACAAGTTTGTTGCGAGCGACAAGCTCAAGCTGGGATCCAGGTCTGCAGCATTTAGAGAGGCTGAACCCATGGTTTGATCAGAGGGAACAGTTATTGAACCCAAAGAAAGCACCTCTCAAGCCCCAAATCCTGGGATTCCCTCTCCAAGCAGAGCCCTGGAGCTGCTGTCCAATGCCTGAGAGCTGTCACTCATGAGCAAGTGGCTCTTTCTCAAGATGGAATAACATACCCAGGGGCCCATCTGTTGTTTTTCATTTTTCCCCTAACTGTATTCTGAGCTGATAGAGAGACCCTCCTTCTCTGCAGGGTGTCCTGCTTTATCCCCAGGCACCCACCCAGCAGCACCTGCCTCCCTTCCAATGGCACAGGGCAAAGGGGGTTGGCATTTTGCAGATCACGCTCCCTCTTCCACCCCGAACCCTCCCCTGAAATCCTGCACTATCCACCCTGGAAAGGCAATGGCAGATGAAGCTTCGGTGTGGCCAAGTTTTTCTGAGCTGTGAATGCAAATAAACTGAAAGAAAATGATGGCAGAATTAAATTGTGGATGTTCACCCCAGGGTACAACCCTGAAAAGGCAGTGGGTGAAGGAGGGGGTTTGGGGCAGTCACGATTTGGGGTTTGGGAGGCAGCTGGGGAAAAAACCTCCAATCCCAAGTCCTGTGAATGCCTGTGAGTCCCACATGTGTGGTCTGCAGGTGGGTTTAATACAACCACCCTAGAAACCCATGTTTGTGCCCATCACTCCAACTCTTCCTTAGCAGCCTGGAAAATCCAGCTCCCATAGGAGCTGCCTGGATTGTGTTCCCTTCCCCAGCTTGTTTGTGCCTTTAGTTTCCAATACCCAAGTGCCATTAGTCATTTTTCCACCTGTCCCCAAAAGTCCATGTCTCTCTTGACAGATAAATGAAGCCAGAATTATTTATGGCAAGAGAGGGAGACCAGAGCTTAATCCAGGAAAACCTTTAATTGCTCATAAATCAGGTTTTACAGGGCATTCATTTAGCCCTGATTGATATTCTTTTGTTAGGATCTGCATCCAGCACACTCAGAGAGAGACTCCAAACAGAATAAATACTCTCACCAAAGCCTCTGTCCACACACCACAGGGACGGGCCCTCTGATATGGATAAATTAATAACCTTGCAGATTTTAATGCCAGGTGGAGGTGTTGTCAGTGCTGCTCTTCCCCTGGGTATCATCAGCCCTGGCAAATCCCCCCGCGGCTCTTGCTTGGAGCCTCATTCTGCTGCCTGAGCTTTGCCTTGTTGCTGGCAAGGCTTTGGGCTTGGTAGTGCAGTGGGGGGCTCAGAGGAGCCCTGAGATCATGGGGGGCAGAGCAGGGCACTGCCAGGTCTAAGACAGGGCTGGAAAGAGGGTCCTTTATGGGCCAGATGCTCCCTGGAGGTTTCATTCCTGCCTTGGACTGGGGGTGGGACTCAAAGCCCTCGAGGTGGAGGAGGTAAGAAGCTCTCCAGCTGCAGAAGACAGTGCCTGGAAGTCAGAGGAGACAGAGGCAAAAGGATCCCCCTGGAGCAGAGGGAGGGCAGAGGACAGGGAGGGCTGGAGACACCCTGAGCACCTCCCAGCACCTTTGAGGGGCTGTTCCAGGCTGTGGTGTTGGCAGGACCTGCTGCTCCATCCCCTCCCTCCCCACTCCACTGATGCTGCTCTGCCATCCGAGATTGGCATCCAGCTCCCTCAACACTCACTGTATTTAACACCCAACGTCTGGCACCTTCTCCTGCAGGCTCAGAGCCAAGAGCAGGCTCCCTCCCAGCCTGATGCCCCTGGGGAACCTCACCAAAGGCCCGGGGCAGTGGCTGCTCAGCCCTTCCCTGCCCGTGTGTTCCAGGAGCTCTTTCCTCTTCCACAGCGGGCACCAAGCCCAGCCAAGCCAGGCAGCAGAACTCTTGGGTGACAAAGGTCCCTGCACAAGGGTGGCTGGTGTTGTCCTCGCTCTCAGGAAGGTCTTGGTGGCCATCTCGACCTGCCCAGCTCTGTGCAAAGCCACTGGCTCGTGCTGCTTCATCCCACTAATCGCTCCGCTCTCCAATTACAGCCCCGTGGGCAGTGGAAAACCCAAGCCCCATCCTGGCTTGCTAATTAGGCCACGAGCCATCTATCTGGCTGCTCAGAGCTGCCAGCCCTCCCTGCCACGCAGATCCCATCTTGTCTGAGGCAATGAGATACCAGGGGGGCACAGGCTGGCTCTGGGTAGCGCAGTGCGGGGGGATGATGCTTGCGTTGGATGTGGATGTATTAATTAATATCCGTGGATTGCTCTGGAGAGGGAAAGCACCGCAGGGGGACATTAATTCCTAATTGTTATTAATTGAATTTCACTGCTGGGTCAGTGGCAGGTCATGGAGACTGATGGTGTGTGTGTGACTGTGCTGCCCACCCTCCCAGTGCTGCCCCTGTCTCAGCCCACTCTGCTGCATCTCTTGGCCCAGGGGACCTGCCACCCTCCCACAGGAACAGTGAAGGGCTCCCAAAAACCCAGTGGGTTTTGGAGCCCTGGTTGCACCAAGACATGGCTGATACATCCAAATCAGAGCAACCTGAGCCTGAGAGATCTGAGGCAGGTCACCCTCCGTGCCTCAGTTTCCCTTCTGGGACAGCCTTGGCATGGTGGGTGGTGGGACAATGGACCACGGCGGGTGTTTGCCAGGGGTGGGATGCAGCAGACATGGGAAATGTGTCAGGTTTTGGTGTCTGAGCCGTTCAGTGAGCACTGGCTGGTCCTGCTGCAGAAAATGTGGGACTGAAAGGAAGGAGGTGGTGCTCTGTGAGGTCTGAGGTTAAACCAGCACCCTCAGCCTCTGCTGTGATGTAAAACAGGGACCTTAGCAGAGCCTGGAAGGGATGCTGAGGCAACAGCAATGGGGAGATACATCAGTGGCTCCTCATTGAGGAGAAGCTGCTGCCAGTGTGGGTCCTCATGGTGCCAGTGGAGCTTCCAGCAGGACCATCATCCCGGTGGGAGCAGCTCCCCAGGCTGACCGGGACCTCTGTGCAAAGCAGCTCCTGCAGGAGGAGCAGATTGCCTTCCTTCCCGGGCAGCTGAGGCTCCCCAGGATTTTGGCAGCCCCAGAAGGCTCACGGAGCGTTCCTCACTGTGGAGCAGCTTTTGCCACAGCCTGTGTGAAGGCAGGGCTGGGAGGGCAGAGGGACACGGCCCCTCTCTGGCCCGAGCACGACCCACCGCCGTGCCAGGGCTGTTGAGGTGAGCTTGGCTCAGCCCGGCCAGGCTGGGACCTGCTGGGCACCATGTGGCATCTTACGGCAGCGATGCCCTGGCACGAGGAGCTCCTCAAGGACGGAGCTTTGACCTGTTCTCTCAGCAGAGCGTGGGGAGGGCTTGCAGGAACACATGAAAGAGCAGAACAGAGAGACCCCGACCGGGAGGTGCCAGGTCAGGGTGGGTTTGGCTGGGGCAGGTCCCCCTTGCAGCTGCCACCTCGCCCAGTTTATCCCCCTCGATGGGCTGTCAGGAGTGGGACAAAACCTCTGCCTCTGTCAAGAGCTTTGGCCACATTGCAGAGAGCCTGGTAAAAAAGCTCTTAGCATTTGTTCTGATTTTGGGAAATGGTTTTTTCCCCCTTTCTTTCTGCCTTCTGTAGCTGTTTCAGCTCATTTGCAAAGCCTGCAAAGAGCCATCCACACCCCACTCTAGCTGTAGCCTGGGCCATGTACTGCTCAGTGCCAGGACCTCTCCCTGTGTCTGGAAGGAGAACAGGCACTGCCAGGCTGGAGCAGGCTGTGATTAGGACAAACACATCCAATTAACACTTGAGAGCCTGTTCAGGTAGGCAAACCATCCCAGCCCTTGTTTTGGGAAGGATCTTTTTGTCCCAGCTACCTGTGCAAGGACCCACCAGGTGTGTCGGGCTCAAGCTGTGGGCATCAAGGCAGAGGGGAGCAGGGGGGAACAGACTCCCTACACCTTGTTTACTCCACCTCTGGAGTTTGGGTGGTGCCAGCTTTCAGCAAGGAGACCCAGGAAATGCTGGGTTCCTGCAGGACCAGCACCCCAGGAGCTCTGTGGAGCACCTGCTCCCAGGGCAGGGTTTAGCTCCTGGATCCCCTGTGCCATCTGGAGCAGCCACAACAAGGGAGCTATTCTCAGCTCCATTTATACGTCTGCTTGACATCTCTCTTGCTGTCAAAACCAGCTTCCCAAGGCAGTAAACAGTTGTTTGGAAAAGAGCAAGTGGGTGCTGAGCTTGTCTCGGTGTCTGAATAAATCCTGCTAATGCTTTGGTAAGGCACGGGGCTGGCTGGGAGCGCCAGCCAGAGCAGACAGTGTTTCTACAGCTGAAGGGCAAGAGGAGGAATGTCTTCTCCCTGCTCAGAGCAGTTTGGGAGCTAAATGGCACTCGGGAAAGGGGATCAGGCAGTAGGAACCAGCCTGGCTGGTGGGGAAAGTGGAAGTTGTTGCTCATGGTATCAGTTCTGTGTGGCCTGACACCCAACCCAGCACCCCGAGGAGAAGGGAGCTTGCCTGCAAGCAGAGGAGGGGCAACCCCTCCTGCCTCCAGGCTCAGGGCTCTTTCCCAAGGGGTGGTGTATTTTGGGGCACAGCTCTGCTGTTCAGTCAGTGTGTTTTCTCCCAGGGGTTTGGTCAGTCCTTGCAGGGAAGGTGTAAGAAGGGGAGCTCAGCCTCATCCACCATTAGAGCTCATCCCCTGAGTGGAGGGGACCAACCTGTCCCTGAGCCAGAGGAGAAAGTGGGCAGCTAGTCAGGAGGGAATCTGTGTTCTTCCAAACACCAGCTCTTTTCCTTCCCTCATCTGCCTCTCAGGTGCTCACCATCCCTGTGCCACAATCCCTTCATCCCTGCAATGCCCTTTCTTACTTTTAGTTTCCCCAAACTCCTGCAAAAGCACAATAATTCAATAGTTGTTTTTTTCCAAAATACCTTCCCGTGCCCAGTCAATGGTTTTGACTTTTAGCAGAGCTGCAGAGCCTTCCAGGGTAGCTCCTGGTCAATGCTTCCCAACACAATGGGAATGTCAGTGTTTGCCAGCAATTCTCCTGGAAGAAAGGCTTTATCCCGACCCAGTTGTCTGTGGATCAGATCCCCTTAAGGACGGGTATGAACATCTTTCCACTGACAGCTTACAAGGCTGTGATTTCAATAAGGGATTGCAAATCCGAGCGTGGTGTCAGGCTTATCATGTTTCCCCTGTCTGCTCTCAGGACTCAAAGATGCAAAACCCAACAGTGTTGATTAAAATGCTAAATAGCAGAAGCTCCACGGCTCAGCAGGGGCTGTGCAGGGCTGCAGGAGGGTTTGCTGAGGAGGGGGGGAAGTATTTGGGGTGGGAGAGGAGCAGTGGGTGGGAAGCAGAGCAGGGAGCAGTCCCCCAGCCCCGGGCTGGATGAGCCCAGCTCCCCTGGGAATCCATCCTGCACATGGGTACGTGTCCCCTGGGCAGCTTTGGGGGTGGCACCCACCAGGACAAACTCAGAACCGACCCAAGGAGGGATTTGGGGCTGGGGAAGCAACATCTTGTCCATATAACCCTGCCTGGGGTCTGCTCTCTCCCCATCCAGGTGTTTCTCCTCTGGAATAGCCCGGTGTCAGCCTCCATCCAGGAGCAGTACTGCGAGAGCCTGGCCCCTGTCACCAACCACACTGGTGAGTGTCCCACGTCCCCATCTCACCCCAGCCAGCCCCTGGGGACCCAGCAGCAGGGGTGGCTGGAAGAGGGTGTTGGAGGTGTCTGTGGGCTGCCCTGCAGCTGCCTGGATCCTTTCTGGGGGAGGTGGGATGTGCTGAGGCTGCGTCGCTGCTGCAGCAGCCTCCTCTCCTTGCCAGGTGGCAGTTGAGGCAGGTAGAAGATGCAGAGCTCAGGAGAGCTAAAAACAGAGAAAATAAATGTCTGTTGGGCTGGGCTTTAGGGGGAAGTAGCCAAAGAGACATCTGTCCAGCCCCTGCTGCCCATTCTCTGCCATGCCCGGGGACACCAGGACACCCCTGCCCGGGGGTGATGGCTGGAGGTTGTGACTTTCTGTGGAGACCACCTCACCAGTGCAGTGTGGCCACCATGTGCTCAGGCTTGGCCACCCTCTGTCCCCAGCACTCCTAGACATGTGCCACTGAGCACTTTGGGAGGTCACCAGCCACAAGATGCTTCTGGGGACGTGGCCATGGCCAGGGCTGGCTCAGCTGAGCTGGGTGGGAGCAGCAGGGTCACGAGCAACTCACTCCTCCTCAATGTGGTCCATGGGTTTGCATCCAATCGGGTCAGGCTTTGTGTCAAAACTGCCTTTTAGCCTGTATTCAGGATGTGACTTGGATGTCACCTCAGCGGTGACAGGTCTGGTTCAGTGACAGGTTTCGGGGGAGGAGAGGTGTGAGAGGGAGTGGAGCTCACAGGGACAAGGAGAAAAGTCCTCCCCAGCTCTGGGATGCTGCAGGATTTGCTTTCCCATGACTGAATGAAAGCAGAGCCGTCAGGGTGACGGATGGCCACGGGGACCCAGCACAGAGGGACGGCTGCCAGTCACCCAGCTCCCATTAACAGCAGCTTAGAAACTCCTTCTTAACAAATCCCAGCTTGGCCCCAGCTGATCCAGTGCCTGGCCAAGCCCAGGCCACCAGGGAGCCCTGCAGGGAACATCCCAAATCCCAAGAGATGGAGGCAGAAAGCCAGGGGAGAGCCAAGCTGCTGGTGGAATGGCAGTGCCTGGGTGTCTGCTCACACGGGAAACCTGGTCATCACTCATGTGCTTTGCTCCCTGAAGCTTTCATCACTCTGCTGCTCCTTGGCCGTGTTAGGCTGTGATAAATGCTGACCCAGGGCAGCAGGCAGGTCCCAGAGAATCCTCATGGCCTTTTCCACCCACTGCTGGAAGCTCCCAGCCCAGGGGAGAGGGCAGGGAGGGGGGAGAAGGTTTGCTGATGGATATGCCCTGCAATCCCCAGCATCCCCAAGCAGGGAGTGCTGCTTTCTGCAAGGACTGGGCTTTGCTCGGGGGGGATTGAGCAGTGTCATTCTAAGCAGGATTTAGTGCCCCTCAGTGCCCATCACTCCCACACCGGGGACAGCTCGTCGGGTTTCAAGTCTGCAAAATGCCCATGGGCTCCACATATCCACCCTGTCATCCCCGAGCAGCTCATTAATTTGGGATGGGGCTGGCCCACGTGAGAGCCGCTTCCAGCTGCACGGGGGGGGTTAGAACGAGAGGTAGAGAGAAAGTAATTGTCTTCTGTCTGCTCGCAAAGCGGAGCTCAGCGCCTGCCCTGCTCCTTGGGGACCATTTAAGCCCTGCCTGATAGAGGCAGCGATTCCTAGGCAGGGATATTTACAAAGCTGGCCACTTTGTTTGGAGGCTGTTTGAACACGGAGAGCTGGGGGGATGATGCTAAGGAGAGTTGCAGAGGGGCCCTGAGACTGTTTGTGGCTGCCTGCACAACCCCTGGGAAATGGCACATGCTGATAACACGAGCCCAGGGATGCCCCAGCGCAGGGCTTGGGTGGAGGATCTCTTGGATGCAGGCAGGGGCTCTGCCTTGTGCCTGTGGGCAGCATCCCTGCTCCAAAAAACAGCCCAGTGTGGGCTCTCCTCCTGCCCTGGTCACCAGTCCCTTCATTGCTGGATGTCACAGATTTGAAGGAGGGTGTGTGGCTGGACAGTGCCAGCACTCTCTGAGACACGTGCACTGAGCTGGAAGGGTCTCTGCCACCACAGTGGGGTGCACTAAGATTGGGGTGATGCTCACCAGGTTCAGGCAGTGCAAGCAAACCCTCACCCCAGGCTGTGGAGCAGCCCTGCCCTGTGCTGCCCTCTTGTCACCTTGGATTTACCCATCTTCCTCCAAGTCCCCAGTGCAGGGCGATATCCCTGGGCTCCCTGCACAGGTGTGATGGTCCAACCTGGTATTATGAATGTGCATGAAAATTACCTCTTGGAGAGCCCCTGATTCTGGCCAGGGCCCCCACACACGGATGGACACTCCATCAGAAAGCTGCTTCCCACTGTAGCAGTGAAGCAGGAGTATCAGGCTGCACCTGAGGTCAGCGTGGTGCATTCCAAAAGGAGGATCTGCTGCACCCCCAAACATCTGGAAGCCAAGAAATTCCCACCTCAGGCTTGAAAAGGACCACAGCGAGGAGCAGCACCCCTTGGCTGGGGTGGATGGGTGCTGTCCCAAGGGCTCCCAGCCCACCCATTCCTGAATTTCTCTCGGTGATGGTTTCAGCTCCCTGAGGTCTCTCAGCCTGCCACGGATCCCAGCATGGAGGGCCAAGGTCATTTCCAGCCTTGGATCAGCCCAAGGAGTCGCCACCCAATTGCCAAGATCCCTGCCTGGTCCTGTCTGCACGATCCACTCCTTTAAGCTTGTTATCACAACCAGTTCTTACCCTGTGTGCTCAGGAGAGGGAGGAGAGCACAGCTGATTCCTTCTCAGCAAAGAAAGGTTTCCTGCCACTGCAAGTTCACCTCAAGCAAAGGAAAATGACACCAAAGTGAGGCAGAACTGAAAAGAAATGTCTGGAGTTTTTGTTGTTTTGTTTTTTTTCTTTAACTGGAGGGTTTTTCAAGGGGGAAATGGAGCATAGCTTTGCATTAAATAAAGCAAATTTAATTGGTCCGGATACAGCAAAATCCTGTGGCTGAGAAGCAGCGAGTGATGAGAACATTTCCTTCACAGGCACTTTATCAGACAGGTTTGGTAGCACCTTTCCCAGCAGGTGACAGTGTGACCAGGAGCTTTTGCACCCACTGCAGCTCAGCTCCCCAAAGCTCTGCCACGGCTCCTTCATTCACTCACTGACTCCCCTGGGGGGACACTGCAATTTGAATTCATAAAGGTCAAATTAACAGCAGCAGTGCCTCTTCTCCCTTCAGCCTCGTTGGCATCTCTCCCACCGAGGCAGAGATATTAATAGAGGAGCTGAAGAGGGGCTAAAGAGGCAGCAGTGAGTCCTGGCAGGGATTGAGAGAGGGACATGATACTGGGGCAGGTGTGGGACCCATAAATGTGAACTCACCTCTATGGAAAATTACAGTGGTTTAAGTGTATACTGGTATTGATAAAGCCATCCTGCTCCATCCTCTGGGAAACAGGGCTGTCGATAGCAACTCTCTGATGTTCCCAGATTGCACTGGAGTGGAGGAGGGAAGATGATGAGGGTTTCTGGTAGGAAACAGTGTCCTGGCACAGCCCAGCGTGAGCAGCAGCTCCAGCAGTTAAACTGTACTTTGGACTGGATGCAGTGAATTCCCTGCCAGCCCCTCTGTGCAGTTGTAGCCAAACTAGAAGGCTGGTCTAGGAAAACTCTGCCAGGGAGGGGTTGAGCTGCTCTGCTCACCCACCACCAAATCCCAGCCAAAACCGGGGAATAAACCACTTGCTGCAGCCTGTGGTTATAACACAACTGCAACCACTCCGTGGGTCATATCAGGAGAACATGATACACCCAAATCCAACCCTCTACATTTGATATTCAGTACATTTATAGGCTGTAAAGCTGCACATGGATCGGTCTTAAGTGACAACACTGAGCATCAGATACCACCAGCACAAGTCAGGTTTGGTGCCTCCTATTTATTTTTCTCCAGAGCAGCAACAAAGACTCGAGGGGACAGTCAGTGATGGTAAATAGCAACAAGGCAAAAATTCATTACAAAGACACTTTGTTATCATAACACTTAATTAGCCTGGGTAATTATTTTACCTCGAGGATCGTGGCACTTGAGTGCTTGGGAGGATTGCTGGGGATTTTTTAAAGGTAAATAGAAGCACCCAATGCCACTAAAAGCAGTGCTGGATGTAGGGTATGAGCAAGGGTGTATTTTGAGGCAAGCACAGCTTCTCTCAGCCCTCCTGAGGACCCAGCCCTGCCTCAGAGGGAAGGCAAACAGCTCCACCACCCCAATTCTACCCCATATCCACACAAATTGTCTCCCAATGCCATTTCCCTCAATGCCTCAAGGTGTTGCCCAAGCATTTAACGCCTCAGTGGCTCCCCAGGTGGGACAGCACCTTGAAATCAAAACATCTCCCCAAAGGCCCCAAATAAAGGTGTGAAATGGCTCTTTCTGCTCCCCCAGTGTGGTGGAGCTGCGTGGCAGGGACAAGCAGCTGGCTGTGCCTGTGCTGCAGTGAGGGTGTGTTGATTAGATGTGGAGATGAAGCCCTGATTGCCAAATGCAAATGCTGCAGCAGACACACAGGGGACAGCTCGGGGAGCCAGAGGCTCAAGGCAGCAGCAGAGCAGTCACAGAGGACATCAGGGATGGACAGAGAGAACTGTGGTTGAGTAAGAGCTCAGGACAGGTAGTGATAGGAGGAAACAACACTCAGCCTCTTGAGACACCTTAGATAAATAACCCCATCGCTCCCAAGGACGGGAATGAGCCTGTGGTTCAGATTTCCATGGTCTCCCCTGGCTCCTTTGCATGCAGAAGGGGAGGGAGGTTCCCCCTTCACCCCCTCACAGCAGTGTCTGTGCACAGCAGCAAAGTGGGGTGCTGTGCTGGGGCACAGCTTTGCCCAGTGGAGATGAGGATGTGTTTACCAGCACGGTTTTATTAGCACAAACTGCTTTCCTCCCCTTCATACCACCCCAGCAGTGGCTTGGGGGTGCAATAACCCTTCAGCCCTCCTCAAGAGCACCGTGGCCACACGCCTGGTGGTGCTGGCCCAGGAGAAACAGGCTCCATCCTCTTCAAATTTGCTCAAAATCTTTTGGCAGATTAGCTGGGACTGGAGAGCTTTACCCTGCCAGGATTGACACGGTTGTGTGGCTTTAGCTCGGAGCCACCTCGGGGGCCTCTGCGAGCGCTGGGAGCAGGATGGAGAAAGATGTTTTATATAAACAGATGGGATATTGCTACACTTATCCTGAGACAGTTATTGTGATATAGTTGTCTCCGTGGAAGTCCCTGGACGGGCACTTTTTTCCTTCAGAAGAAAGTAAATGCTTGATATTTATTCCAAGCGTCACACCCCGAAGGCAGTGGGGTGACAAGGGATTTGAGCGGCTTCCCCTGTGCCACATTCCCTGTTCCAAAGCAGGGCCAGCTCCCTCCCACCCCAAATTCCACGTTTCTGTGCAGGAAGAAGCCAAACCAGGGGGATTGAGTGCAGGTAGGAAAATTCATCACCCTTTCCTGCTGTAAATGTGCAAAGCCCAAAGCTGTGCAGCCAGCAGAGCTGAGCAAGCGGGTGCAGAAGCAGGAGAATAATCCCCCTGCAAACACTGGCTGGGCTGCCGAGCAGACAGGCAGGCATTGAGCACTGAGACATATCATTTCCATGCTAAACACTGCTCCAGAGCCATGTGCCACCGGGGAGCAGCTGGAGCACACACTTGTGCTGGGCAAAGGGGATCTCACAGCCCTCATGGCACTCCTTGCTGTTTTATTTAACCCTTCCCCAGCAGCAGGGTGGGGTTTTTTTCCTCCCTGTGTGCTGGAAAGAGCAGCATCTGCTTTCTGCAGCTTTTCTTCATCGAGCATCTCGCAGTGTGAGCCTGGGAAAAAATATTACAGCCACCCACTGGATTAAAACCTGGTGGGGCAGAGCCAGAAATGCTGCTGGTGGCAAAGCCTGCTGAGCACAGGAGGGGCCAGGAGCATCCCACAGTCCCCAACCCCAGTGTCACCCCACAACACAACCCTGACCCGTGGGACGACGAGGGGGTTGAGCTGGTGATGCTTCTCCCCCCTCACTGTGGTGGGACTGGTGGGATCCCCTGGGTTTCTCATCCTGCCCTGCTCTGACAGTGCCAAGCAGCATTCAATCAAGTGCCTTGGAGAAGGGTGGAGATGTGAAATCCAGGCCTGAGCAGGGTTTACCCCCTGTATCCCAAATGATGCCACCTCTGCCTGACCACACCATTGGGTTTGGTCGTTCCTGGCATTGCTGTGGGTTTGTTTCATTCATGGAGGGTGTCATCGTTGCTGATTTCTGGCCCTGCTGACTTTTAATTACTGACTCTCCTCCCTGAGCAGTCTCTGTCTGTGCCCCAGCACAGCCCCTGGGATGCAGGAGGGAAACTGAGGCACAAAGGGAGGTGGAGAAAATGGAGTTTGTGCTCAGCCCCAGCAGTCCCAGGGTGAGGGGTTGGAGCTGCCCTGGCCATTAGCACTGTGCAATCCCCACTTCCCTCTGCTGGCTTATTCCAAGTGAAGCATTTCCCATTCCAGACATTCGTGCAGCTTCTCACCTGGGTGGCTCACAGGGAGACCACTTTTAATTTAACTTTGTCCTTAGTGGAAGTAATTACTGGTTGTTTTGATTTTTACATGGCTGCATATAATCATAAAATTTTAAACAGGGACTCCATTTGTCTGTGACCCTCTATTTCTCTGTCAAATTTGGGTCAAAACAACGAAGGAGCTCAATAAATGCAAATGGATGCAAAAGGCACAGACACGCACTTCCACGTGATTAAGGGCACCTTGTTTCCTATGAAATAGAGGCTTAAAACAGTTAAGTTAAAGGGGAGGTTGCCACAGCAACCCTACACATTAGCAAAGCTAAAAGCAAAGGTCATTGTTAAAATTAATTTCCCCCTACAAGCTCTGGGAGGCAGAAGGTAACACTAACCACGCTGCTGCTTCCCTGTCTCACATGCTTGGAAGTTGTTTTCCCTTGCTAAGATATTTGAGGAAAACACTGGGAATCTGCTCTGAGAACATCCCAAAATAATTCTTCAGGTAATCAATGAAAACAAATATTCCCCCACAAAAACCTTAAAAAACACAGTATTTTCTTTTTTTATTATTTTTTTTTTTCTTTTTTATTTTAGTCACTCTTTAGCCACCTCCATCCACAGGAATTTCCAGGAAAGGCATTCAAACAGCAACCACAAATCCGGGGTGGGGGGAGAGGAAATGCTGTGTTCTTGCACCCAAGGGGCTGTGGATTGGGGTGTTTTGTCTTAGGAAACAGCAGGTCCTATCTCTGTGCCAGCAGTACAAACATCTCTGGTCCCCAGGAGTGGTTTGGACTGAACTCTGCCCCTTCCAGTGTCTCCTGCCCATCCATCTGCTGCTTGTCTGGGATCGTATTATATGGATATTACAGCCATTGTGCTTCCTGCCTCGCTGGGAGAGGGAGCTGGGACATATTTAGCTACAGTACATGTTGTTCTAAATATACACAAATTATACATAAAAAAGCCTGCAATCTGGCCTACCTAATGCCTACGTTAGCACACTTGTGTAGCTGGGAAAAGCACACGAGTCCTTCTTGAAATCTGAAATAGAAGCCGCACATTTGAAGGGGTTTTTTTTCCCGGGAAAGGCTGGAAGAGACCAACGGGAATGGCTGGGAAGGAGATTGTGCAGCCAGGAGGTGTGAGAGGGTTGGAGGAGCGTCACAGCCCAGAACCAGGCTGGAGTCACCACTGGGGAAGGGATGATGTTGGGGCCACAACTCTGAGCTGCCCTGGTAGGAGTGGGATGTAAAGCCAGACTGGTGTCTCCTCTGTCCTGTTATGGAGCTGCAGGGCAAAGTCATGGCTGAAGGAAGGATTAGGGCTGGAAGACTCAGAGCCAGGGAACCCCAAACCTAACACCAGGCTTGGGTAAGAACTGGGTTTAATCTGGGTGTTTAGACAAGACCAGGATGGCTCAACCAGCTCTTGGGAGTCTTCCTTTGGTGTCATCCATGAGGGTCTTCTTGGGGGCTGAGCTCATGCAGCGCTGCAGCCCCAGCTCTCCGGGCAAACCCTGACCCTCCAAGAGCCTGGAGGTGGCCCGTGGTGGCCCAGAGAGCCCCAATAAGCCTGTACCCTTGTCCCCACAGGTCCCCAGTGCAATGCCTCGGTGGATCTGATCGGGACGTGCTGGCCCCGCAGTGCCGTGGGACAGCTGGTGGCTCGGCCCTGCCCCGAGTACTTCTACGGGGTGCGCTACAACACCACGAGTAAGAGGGGCAGCACCCGTGGGGACGTGGTGGGGGGACACAAGTGGCAAGGGCATCTCTGGGCACTGAGCTCTTGGAGGGGCTCTGTGGGACCCATCAACCAAAAGAACCCCTCAGAGCCCAGGTTTTAGGGAGCAGCAGCTTTCTAAGCAGGTCCCCCCGGAAGGAGGACAGGGCTGCTGTCCCCACCTTGGGGACAAGGGAAGAGCAGTGAGCCTGCCCTGTTGCTGGAGGTGGCAGAGTGGGTCTGGAGCCCTCAGCTGAGCAAGGGCTGGAGGACCTTGCAGCTGGCATGGGTGGCTGGGCTGTCACTGCCAGTGATGTGCTGGGAGCAGGGGATGAAGTGAAGGCACATAAAAAGCACCCAAAGCCATTTCTAGCACAGGTTTGAGTTTCTGACCACCCAAGTGCTGCTTTTGATGCCACAAACATCTTATTTCCCAGAAAAAAACACATCAATTTTTTCCATCCCACACGTTGTTGCAGCAGTGGAGCCTCTCCTGGCATTGCAGGAGTCTCTCTGCACTATTCCCTACCTATGCCTGCCTCCAAGCCCTTCCCATCCCTGCCCCATCCCATCTCCCTGGTGAGGCTCAGGGTCTCTCCTGTTCATGGGAGCCCAACATCACCCCCGTGCTGCCATCACCCCTCTGCTCACACCAGTCACAGGATCTTCTGGGGCCACCATGGAATTCCTTCCCAGTTAGCCTTTCCCCTCCCTGTCCTCACTGCGGGCAAAAAGCTCCAGTGCAGGGAGAGAAGTGAAACTTCTCGCTGGGTCACAGCAGCACTCGCAGGATGGCACATGGTCACCTGAGCAAACAGCAGAGAGAAGGGGAAAGCAGAGCCAAACTCCTGCTACTCCCACTGCGTGCCAGGGGTGGGAATTGTTGGGGTCCCCCAGTGCTGGGGGCAGAGCTTGAGCGGGTCTGAAACATTCCAAGGGTTTTGGTTGTGCAGTCGTGACCGAGGCAGCAGCTGAGCTGCCTTCAGAGAAAGAGGTGACACTGCCCTGGTGGCAGTGACAAGAGTCGGGTCACATCCTTGTGCCCATCCCCACACTCTGCTAACCCTGGGATGGGCACCCTCTCTTCCAGACAATGGCTACAGGGAGTGCCTTGCCAACGGGAGCTGGGCAGCGCGGGTCAACTACTCCCAGTGCCAGGAGATCCTCAGCGAAGAGGTAGGACCTGGAGGGTCCCTCGCCGGGCTCTTGGCACCAGGGTGAGGGACAGAGGATGGAGGTTGGGAAGGTGGCAGCATCCAGGGCAGGAGTGGCCCGTGGGAGCTGTGGGCTGGACGTGCAGCAGCATCCCAGATCTGGGGTTGCATGTAGCGATTAGGACCCCCTTCTTCATTTGCCTTTTTATGCCCTGCCAAATAAAGCCGTCCCTGTTTCCACCCCCATTGAAAATGCAAAGGAATTGGCAGTGTGAGGTCCCCAGGGTAAGATCAGCAAGTCCTCCAGCTCCATCACCCGCCAGGCACAGCACTCAGGGCAAACCCCATCCTTCCCTGCTGGCAGTGAAATAAAGGAGATGTTTAGCAAGCTGAAAGGTATAAAAAATGGGGATCAAGAATTACAAGCCCCTGAGCCGGTCGAGCCACCCTTCAGAGCAGAGGAGAAGAGATATGGGTTGTTCATTTGCAGCTGATACCACCTCTGGTATTTAAGATGCTGATGCTTCTTGCCAGGAATGGTTTTCTCACTCAGTTAATTGCTAATTCACAGGTTGGATGAGTGCCTAACAGCAGGAGCGATCAATTAATTTAATTATCACTCACACCTTCCCTCTGCCCAAATGCATCCCAGCCTCTCAGCTGCCCCCAGGGCAACGGGGGATGAACTGAGACGTGAGATTGCAGCGAGCTCAGCTGAATTCCAGCAGGGTTTCCCCAGAGGATGGGTTGGGGATGTCCCACCACTGGCAGGGATGATGTTGGGGCAGCAGCTCTGAGCTACCCTGGTAGGAGTGGGATGTAAAGCCAGACTGGTGTCTCCTCTGTGCACATCAGCCCATCTCCTTCCACCCCCTGTCCTGCCCCAGGATGGGCTCCAGCAGCTTTCTGGAAAAGGACCCCAAATTTGCAGTGCAGCTCTGGAGGTGCCATGGTGGAGAAGGTGGGTTTGGGATGGTATTGTGGTTCCTGCTGACCCCTGCCCGTGTCCCCCCACAGAAGAAGAGCAAGCTGCACTATCACATTGCTGTCATCATCAACTACCTGGGGCACTGTGTCTCGCTGGGGGCCCTCCTGGTGGCTTTTGTCCTCTTCATGCGCCTGAGGTGAGTGACAGCACCGTGTCCCTGCTGGGTGGATGAGCCCAGAGAGGTCACTTCAGGCAGGGATGGACCCAGAACCCTGGGGTTTGCCATACCCTCCCCCATAGCCACTACTGTTGGGGGATCTCAGAGGGATCATGCCTATCTCAGGGTTGTTCTCCTCCTGCTGCTTTCTGAAAGCACCTGGTTAAGGAGGCAGAGGGTGCTCCTTGGTGCCTTCCATCAGGTCACCCTTGGGGTCCCAACTAAGGCACTCAGCTCCACAAACTGTGCTCTCATGGTGCCTTGTTCCACCTTGTTCCACCAGGAGCATCCGGTGCCTGAGGAACATCATCCACTGGAACCTGATCACAGCCTTCATCCTCCGAAACGCCACGTGGTTCGTGGTACAGCTCACCATGAACCCCGAGGTGCACGAGAGCAACGTGGTAGGTGCAGCTCTGAGCCCAGTCCTGAATGAGCAGCTGGGCTGTGTGGGCAGCGTGAGGAGCCCGAGGTCCTAGAATGCCACAGTGCTTTGGGTTGGAAGGGACTTTAAGCATCATCTAGTTCAACCCCCCCTGCCATGGGCAGGGACACCTTCCACCAGCCCAGGCTGCTCCAAGCCCTGTCCAACCTGGCCTTGGACACTTCCAGGGATTCAGGAGCAGCCACAGCTTCCCTGTGCCAGGGCCTGCCCACCCTCCCAGGGAAGGATTCCTTCCCAATATCCCATCTAGCCATGTCCTCTGGCAGTTTGAAGCCATTAGGACGTGGCTACAGAAGCAACTTCAGGTGGCAAACAGAGCTGTCTGGTGGTTGGAATGACACCCCGGGCGTGTGAGAAACACAGGTTCAGTTGCTCTGCTGGGCTCTGTGCTGCTCTGTGCATTCTTTCACCCCTGTAACTCAGAGCTCTACAAGCCCCACGTCTCCTCCTGGCAGGTGTGGTGCCGCCTGGTCACTGCAGCCTACAATTACTTCCATGTCACCAACTTCTTCTGGATGTTTGGCGAGGGCTGCTACCTGCACACGGCCATCGTGCTCACCTACTCCACCGACAAGCTCCGCAAGTGGATGTTCATCTGCATCGGCTGGTGTGAGTGCCAGGAGCCCCCTTCACCCCGGGCTTGGTGGTGGGGGCTGCCCCCTCCATCCCCTGCACCCCCAGAGCTGCCAAAAGGCTGCCAGGAGGGTGGGATCTGCACGGACACATCATCCCACGGGGCGGGGGAAGAGCCCTGTTAAAGAGGGATTTTGGGGCGGTGGTGCCCCCTGAGACTCACCTGTGTGTTCCCCTGCAGGTATCCCCTTTCCCATCATCGTTGCCTGGGCCATTGGGAAGCTCTACTACGACAATGAGAAGTGAGCCTGATTGCTTTCCTGCCCTCTTCTATGCCAAATCCCCAGAGATCAGTCGTGCCAGGGGCTCTGGCAGGGATGAAAA
Organism: Anabacerthia variegaticeps; assembly: GCA_035583185.1. Classification (NCBI taxonomy): domain Eukaryota; kingdom Metazoa; phylum Chordata; class Aves; order Passeriformes; family Furnariidae; genus Anabacerthia; species Anabacerthia variegaticeps. Next base: position 4,339,298 of record JAWWEW010000077.1, read on the forward strand.
AAGGATAATATTCTTCCTTTCTTTCTTTTATCCCACCTTTCCTCTCTCTGCAGCCCTGCCCCTGCTTGTTTTGCCTCAAAAGGCAAATAAGATTTTTTTTAAGGGGAAAAAGGCAAGATTAAGCCACAGCTCCTACAACGGGTTTGCTAAATGGAGCTGGGATTTAACCAGCAGAGATCTGAACTACCCCCACCCGGGCCATTTTCACAGACACCTGCAAATGAAGATCTTAACAGGCACCTGAGAGTTCATCCCTGGGACTGGGAGGGTAAAAGGAGCCCATTGAGATGAAGGGCAGCTTGTCCTGTTTTTCAGAGCTGGTTTTCTCCTCCCTGATTTCAGCAGCCCTGTGCTACTCACGCAGGCACAGCACTGACTGAACAACCCCAAGGAGGTGCTCCCAGGGCAGGGACCCAAAGGGTTTGCTGGGAGCAGAGCCAACCCACACCTCTGCAAGGTCATAGAATCCTGGAATATCCTGAGCTGGAAGGGACCCTCAAGGATCATCCAGCCCAACCCCTGGCCCTGCACAGACACCCCAACAATCCCACCCTGTCCCTCAGAGCATCATCCAAACCCTCCTGGAGCTCTGGCAGCCTTGGGGCTGTGCCCACTGCCCTGGGGAGCCTGGTCAGTGCCCACCACCCTCTGGGGGAAGAGCCTTTCCCTGAGACCCCACATGATCCTCTCATGGCCCTTGGAGACCCTTCCCCATCTTCATGTCCCTACTTTAATAGCTTTAGATCTTAGATTGTGGTGCCCTAAACTGCCCCATGGACTCGAGGTGAGGCTGCCCCAGTGCTGAGCAGAGTGGGACAATCCCCTCCTTTGGGAAGAGGCCAACCCTGCTTATCCTACAATAACCAGTTCCCACATTCATATGGGGCCCATTAGAACCCCACAAGCCTTGGTGCACCTCCTTGTACTGGGTTCCTGGGGAAGCCATTCCATAGTGGCTACTTGGAGCTGTAGTGCCTTCATCCCACAGCTGGTGGTGGGCAGAGGACAGCAGGGACTGCAGGTCACTGCCATGGCAGGCTTGTCCCCAACACTGTCCTTGTCTCACAGGTGCTGGTTTGGGAAGCGAGCAGGAGTTTACACCGACTACATTTACCAAGGGCCCATGATCCTGGTGCTTCTGGTAAGAGCCAAGTGACCTCCTGTGCTGAGCAGGGCTCCTTCCATCTGCAGGTGGGATACAGCAGGAAGGGTCTCACCCCCTTCTTTTGGCTTCTCTCTGCTCTGGCTGGTCCTGCTGCCCCACAGCAGCACTGTCCCTCACCCAAGCTGCACCCTCAGCAAATTTGGGCTTGGTATGGGTGGTCAATGAGCCTGGAGACCTCACTCTGACAGGGAGGTCCCATCAGCAGACCCCCACATGCCTCAGTAAGTGCCTCCATCCCTGCCCTGGCTCTGTGTGGATGCAGGGGGGTGCTTTGCCAAGCACTGAAGAAGCCTGGGAAGCTCAGCTCCATTCCCTGATGCTCCTCTCCTTGCTCCTGGCCGAGCAGTGGTGCTTGAACCAGGGCTCATGTGGAGCTCAGTTTGCCAGCACTTTGCCCTTTTGGGAAGGGACCAAGAAGAGCAGGTCACAACCTGGGGGTCCAACCTGTGTTTGCAGGGAGAGAGCCATGCACAGGGTCCCCAAACTATTCCTCCCTGCTTGCCCAGTGCTGGAAAAAACCCAAGGGAGGACTAATCAGCAGCCTCCTGGAATAATTGATCCTGCTTCCCATTTCCCAGCCCGTCAGGTAGCCAGGCCATTGCTAATAAATGTCACTCGTGCTCAGCTCCAGGGCCGCCTTCCCGTGCCCTCATTAGTGATTCTGCAGCGGGAGAGCAGCCAAGCAGCTCCTGGCTCTGATGGCAGCCACTCCCTGCCTCATATTTCTCCTCTCCTCCAGCTTTTTCACCTTCAGCCCTTCCTCTAACACTTGTCTTTCCTTGCCAATCTCCTGGCATGTCCCTGATCCCATGGCCAAACTCCTAAATCTTATTGCTGAAGCGCTTTAAAACCAATAAATCAGATGCACTGGGAAGGCAGTAGATGAGGTTCAGGAGGAAACATTCCCTTTTCTCCTGGCACAGCTCAAGGCTGAGGAGATGGGAGGAAATGTTGGGGGAGCAGACACTAAACCCACTTTCCTTCCAGATCAACTTCATCTTTCTGTTCAACATTGTCCGAATCCTCATGACAAAGCTCCGAGCTTCAACCACGTCAGAGACAATCCAGTACAGGTAAGAGGCAGCCCTGCAGAAAGACCTGCCTTCCCTCCATGGTTAGGGGAGGTGGGAACAGCCCCATCAGCCAGCTAGCAAAGTGATGGGAGCATGGAGAGACATCTCAGACCATCTCAAGTGCTCTTTGGAGGCACTTGGCTCTTAAATCTGGGCTAGTTCAAAACCCCTGGCCAGTGAGAGCCTTGTAGTGGACAACGTGGATGGCTGGATCTGCCTTGGAAGAGAACCCTTGGGATTTGAGTCTCTTTGCAAAAGCCTGTCCTGGTGGGACCTGATGAGCTCTCCAGGCTCAGAGCTGCAAATCCTGGCACAGAGGTGAGAATTAAATCGCTGCTTGACAGCAAAGCAAAGGCTGAGGAAGGAGTGATGAATCGATGCCACCCCAACACCTCCCTGTGAAGGAGAAGACAGCACTCCCACAGCACAAGGCAGGGAGATTTAACCCTTCCTTCCCTGCTGGGCAGCGTTTGGCAGGCAACTTGGGAGGTGTGTGGTCAGAGCAGCTCTGCAAAGTACCTGGAATAGGAGAAGACACCTTGGTCTTCATCGGTGCTTCTCTCTGCATCATTTTGTGGGCAGGACTTGGGGAATTTCACTGCGTGTTGGGCCAAGAGAAGCAGGTTTGGGGTGGAGGGTGGCTTTTTGAGCTGCTGATGGAAGAATTCTGGTCCTGTTCTCAGGAAACACCAGCTTTGCACCTCCCTGTTGAGCTGGGAGGGACAGTTCAGCTTGGGGTGAGCAAAGATGAAGGTTGGCCTCAGACAGCAATTTTTTGGTATTTGCCTGATTTTGGCAGGGCAGGTTTTTCACCTTTGGGCAGGAGAACGTTTTGTGGGACATAAAGACTTAGAGAGTTTGGTAAGTTATAAACTTTCCTTAAACCAGCAAGGGACAGCCCTGGAGGGCTTCTGCTCATCTTAGATGATGTTTTTTGGCAACAAAATGAATGAATTTTTGCTGCCACGAGAAGAATGTGCTTTCCCATAGTTTTCCAGCCTGAAGATGGTCCTGTCTTCAGTTTCCTCCAGTTCCTCCATGTCATCAGTTTGTGTCAGGGGCTGTGCTCTGCTCCAGGTCTGGGATGTATCCCGGGTCCCAGCCCCTGCCCAACCCTGCCCTGCCAGGGCTGACCTTCCCTGTGTTCAGCTGCTCTTGGAATCTGGCCATTAGCAGGATCTTTAAGCAAAAAGTGATGACTTGGCATTGTTCCTGTCCCCTGATCCAAAGGAATGAGATGCCAAGCCCTGGGCCTTCCCACACTCCCTGTATCAGCACTTTGCCTTTTCCCCAACCACGCTTGTAATCTCATCAAGTAAAGATATCAAATTAATTACCTGAGATAAGGTTTTCATAAACCCATGTTGAAGGGTGTGAATTATTATGCCCTCCTTAATTCCTTTTTAATCGAGCCGTAGATCAGCCAAGCAATCATTTCACAGCCAGCTCAAGGTCAGCCCTCTGCTCTCCACTGGATGGAGAAGCACAGCAGGTCCCAGTGCTCCAACCAGCCCAGTGCCTTGGGGATTGCACTGGCAAACAGCTCAGCCTTGCTCCCTGCTCCCCTGGTTTTCCCAGTCCCAGTCACACCAGTTGTGGCTGTGCTGGTGCTGGGAGTGGGATGGGAAGTATCCCCATGCCCAAGGCTGCACTCCAGCAGCTCAAATCCATGTTTTCTCCCCAGGAAAGCAGTCAAGGCCACACTGGTGCTGCTACCCTTGCTGGGGATCACCTACATGCTGTTCTTTGTCAACCCGGGGGAGGATGAGATCTCCAGGATAGTCTTCATCTACTTCAACTCCTTTCTGGAGTCCTTCCAGGTATGGTCCTCAGCACTGGCTTTCCTCCCAGTCCTCCCACCAAGGGATGTGGAGGAGCCCATGGAGCTGATGCCTCACCCAGCTTCTGCCCCCTCCCAAAACCAGACCTCCCCAAACCCCAGGGCTGCTCCAAAGCTCCCCCCCTGGGGGTGCCTGCTGGATGTGACTCTGCTGTTTGTCTCCTTCCAGGGTTTCTTTGTCTCTGTCTTCTACTGCTTCCTGAACAGCGAGGTGAGCACTGGGGGGTGTCTGGGGGGGTCTGCACCCTTCCTTGCAGGCAAACACGTGTGGCTCTGCCACTGCTTGGGGTTTGGAGGGTGCTGGTCCCCAGTTTCCCCAGCTGAAGGTGATCAGAGTCAGTGCTAAACCTCCAGCCCCAGGTACAGACCATGCCCAGATGGGAATGGCACTGCTGGTGTCTGCCTTTGGAGGAGGAGGAAAATCCATCCCCAAGATCAGATGGTCTTCGCAGGTGACAGGGGCTCCTGGGACCCCCAGGTGGGGGGCTGAGCAGGGTTTCAGCAGCATTGCTGGTGGGCAGACTGAGGAGGGGGCTGGCTGGTGCCCCTGAGCATGGCTATGTGGTGACCCAATGTCCCTGTGCCCGCAGGTACGCTCGGCCGTGCGGAAGCGCTGGCACCGCTGGCAGGACAAGCACTCCATCCGTGCCCGCGTGGCCAGGGCCATGTCCATCCCCACCTCCCCCACCCGCGTCAGCTTCCACAGCATCAAGCAGTCCACGGCTGTGTGAGCCAGCAGGCGTCCTGTACGGGGTGGGGGACAAGGTGTCCCCATGGTGTGGGACCCCCAGGGTGACACAGCACACGGGTGGGTGCTGCCTGTGCCCCCCGGACTCGCTGTGGCCGTGGGAAACCTGCACAGCTCCTGCCCCACCTGCTGCACCAGACCTGGAGGACAGCACAGCTGAGAGGCTGCTTGGTCACCTCCCTGGCACTGGGGTGACCTGCTGGGGGAAAGAAGGAGCCTCCCTGGCACTGGGGTGACCTGCTGGGGTGGGAGAAGGAGCCTCCCTGGCACTGGGGTGGAAGAAGGAGCCTCCCTGGCACTGGGGTGACCTGCTGGGGTGGAAGAAGGAGCCTCCCTGGCACTGGGGTGACCTGCTGGGGTGGAAGAAGGAGCCAGAGGAAGCTGGAGAGGATGCAGCAGCCTCCCTGCCCCCTCCACCCTGGGCACAATGCCCCATGTCGCTGCCTCTCTTGAGTTTGTCACTGCTTTGGGGTGACAGAACACCAGGACATTGCTGGGACAGCTGATGGGGCTAAACCCTGGGAAGGTGGGCCAACCTTCCAGTGAGCACATGCTGGGATGCTGCTGGTGTGGGAAAACCCTCTGGAGGGGTCAAAGTCCTCTGAGTTGGCAGGGGATGGATGGATGGAGAGCCCTGGACTGATCACAGACATTGCTTTTTGTGGCTGGGTTTTTGTACCACTGGGGCAATCTGAGCCCTTCCCTTGCCCTCTGCTGGGTCTCCAGATGTCCTGTAGCTGCTGCTTGGTCTGACCAGGTCACTTGTCATCCTGACACCAAGAATGGGAGGTGGAGAAGTGGGGAGGGAGCCACGCAGAGGATGGGGATGGGTCCCAGTGACCCTGAACAGCCACACAGAGGGGGCTTGGGCTGAAGGGAGGCACAAGAATGAGATCATTGTGTGGTGTGGCCCGGCCCAGATGGATCCACAGGTCTCTGCAAAGCCCCTGCTGCCCCTGTGTCCCTTCTCAGGGGGTGGAAAGGCAGGGGAGCCCTGAGGTGAGGTCCCCAAAGGCAGCTCCCACGGGGACATGGCTCTGCTCCCCTTCCCCCTGCCCTGCTTTTACCTGTGCAGGTGGGCCCTGTGCCAAAGCTGCTCCTTGCCCTTGTGCAGGGGATGGGACCAAACCATCCCCACGCTGGGGTTAAGTGCCTTGGAGGAGCAGCAGCCTCCTTCCCTCCCTCCATCCCTCCTTCCCCATGCTGGGGACTCCAGATTGTCCCTGATCCCCCCTCCAGGCCCTGTTCCATGTGGTCACTGAAAGCAGCTGAGCAGAGGGGTCCATGCAAGCGGAGGGATTTGCCCTGATGTCCTCAGAGCCACGTTTTCCCTGTCCCAGAGGTCTGGGGATGCCCAGGCAGGGGACAGATGCCAGAAGAGTTTTGGGACCAGTCTGCTCCTGCATCCCAGGGATTTTTGTCCCTGGGGCCCTACAGGGTCTGGTGTGAGCCCCTTCACACTTCTGTGCCTCAGTTTCCCCACGACAAAGAACAGGCATAAGTGTTTCCTGCCCTGGGGAGATTTAAGCATCTTTGAACTCATAGTACTCTGATTTCCTCAGGATGCACCACGGGAAAGGAAGGAAATATCTGTTTTTTGCTTTAGAGGAAGACATAGGGAAAAACCTCTGGGTTCTTTCTTTAAACAGTTGAGAAATTCAGTAGTCTGAAACGAATTCCTCCCGTTTCCCTCCCACTTTGGTTTCCTCCCTGCATGTCTGCAGTGCAGCCAAAACAGAAATGCTCCATTTGCCTCCAGTAACACACTGGGAGGAGCAACAGCTCCCAGTATAACAGGGTGACCCCCGTGAGGACAATACTGTGCACCTGGGGCAGGTTTTAGTCTTTGTACAAGTTCATCCATCAGCACCAGGCCCAGGAACTGCCCTTTATCCAATATATGGGTGAGAAAAAGACCCTCCTCTGAGTTATGCAATGGGAAAACTGGCAGATCCCAGCCCTACAGGCACTTTCTGCAGGAAAAGTTCCTCTGCTGGGTGCCCTGGCAGGAGCTAATAAAGATCTGCTGGATGTGAAGAAGGGGAAATGCCCCAGGGGAGCTTTTTTTCATCATCCCTCCAAGTGATGTTGCCAAAAAAATGATGCGCTCCACGTTCAATTGGGATTCTTCTAAAGCTGGGGTCTATTTTTGGTGGAAAAGAAGCTGGAAATTGAAAAACCAAAGAAAGAAACCCAAAACCAGAAGCATCTGTGTTCACATCACTGTTTTTCCCTTCTCCTCTGGGTGGTCTGCCCCGACTGGTGTGACTTTGCTTTCCGTAGCTGGGGAAGTGTGTGTGTTCTCAGTCTTGTTTGATTAAAACTACTTGGATTCCTCTCACAAGGACTTTTGGGGTGTGTTTCTCTTTTGGAAAAGACAACCCTGGCATGGCCCCTCCCCATGTCACCTAAGGGGGGTGAGGACCATCCCACATGCAAGTGCCACCATCAGGGCTGGAGAAACTCCTCCAAATTTTTCCCTATCGCCAGCTCAGCTAGTACAGAATAAAAATGTAATGTGCTTTGGAGCAGGAGGGAGGGCCAATTAAACTCGAATTTCATTTCATACATCAATGTTTACAAGTGAAATTCAGACACAAACAGATTTCTGGTCAAGCTCTTCTGATGCAGAATTAATTTGTGCATCACACAGAGCCTTGGAGAGAGCTGTAATTTAGTAAGCACCATGCACATAAATAATAATTACAGGTTCCTGCTGATTACATGATTGTATTTTAAGTTATCAAGGAACTCTGAGATTAATGACCTGCCAATCCTGTGCTCTTGACAAGGCTGGAGCCTCTTGAGATCATTCTGGGTTAACCCTTCCTGTTATTCTGGCACCTCTCAGGGCTGGGACAAGCAAAGTGGGAGCCCAAGGATGGGACCTCGTGGTGCTGTGGGATATCCCAATGGGATGAGGCAGATTTACAGGACCTGGCCAGCACACAGAGATGGATTTTTATTTATTTTATTTGATTAACACATCCAACCCACCATGGAGGTCATCTCCAGGCCTGATTTTGCTCCCCAGCCTCACCCCTATAACCCAGGGTCAAAATTTTGGTGGTCCTGAGTGCCCTGTGCTACATCCCCAGCAAACCAAGGAGAAAACCTGCTATCCAGAGCCTGAATGGAGGCAGAGGAAAGCTCATGATCCTGATTCCCTGGGAAGGAGCTGAGCTTTCCTCCCACCTTCCAGCCAGGCTGCCCTGTGCAAACATCCCCCTGCCCAAGCCAGGACCTCCCAGGTCCATGGCCTGATGCACCATCCCTCAGTCAGAGGATTTATAGATGGGCTTTAAAGCCAAGCTGGGCTACCATTCCCCTTCCTCCATCCTGGCTCAGCCCCCACATTTCTGTCTGGTTGTCCACACCTTTGGGCCATTCCTGGATTCCTGGATTTAACCCTCTGTGTACCTTCCCAGGCTAGCAATACCCCTGGCAGGGGGGAGAGGTGGGGAGGGAGAGGGAACCTCAAGGCACTTCACAGCCCACTGGGCTCAGGTGTGGCTTCCAGCTCTGTCCACCCCAAGATGCCTCTGGCCTGTGATGTGTTGTCCTTCCAACGCTGCCAAACTCCCAAATAAATATTTCATCCTTTAATTCCAGTGCCCTCTCCTTCGCTGCTCTCCCCCAGCACGAGCCTCTCGCTGCCATTTGTCACTTCAGTGACAGTGAAATGGCTTTTGGGGCCACATGGCAGCGAGAGTCAGGCAGCTCTCTGCCACCCTCATGAAAATTTCAAAGGGCTGGTTCTCCAGTTTGGGGGAAAATGAAAGCTCAGAGGCACAAATCAGAGAGCTCCTCTGTTCTTGAGGAGCCCCAGGGCCATGCTCAAGGCAGCAGAGGTGTGTGATCACACAAGGAGCTGGAGTTGGCACCTGCAAGGAGCAGGGTGGGGTTAATCCCCCAGCCAGGAATTGATTGTGGCCACCAACACCCAAATCCATCCTCCCAGCTGGAGCCCTCAGCGATGCTCCCATGGGAATGTGCACCAAGGGCTGTCCAGGTTTTCCAGGTTGGTTTGGAAATCACCCACTCCCATCACAGCACCAGGAGAGCCCCTTGCAAACATCCCAACCCTGGTAGGCAGAAGTTTCTGTGGAGAACTATTGGGTTTAGGCTGCTCAAATCTGTTGCTGTGCCTCCTGCTAAGAGGGGAAACCGAGGCATGGATTTGCTCTGTATTGGACAGGGAGATGTTGGGCTCTGCTGGCTGAGCATCATCCTGCTGGCTGAGCACCACCAGACACCTCTGCTGCACAGCACCCTCCATATCTGAGAGCTGTGTCAGGAGATATCAGTGTGATTGGGGGCTCAGGACCCTCCTCAGCAGCCCACAACCTCCTTTTGTCCCTGAGGATGCTCCCAGCACCCCACCCTGAGCCACCCAAGCACCCCTCAAACACGGTTGGTTTCTGCTCCAAGCAGCCCCCATTTCCAGCCACCTTCCTGATCCAGCTGCCCTGCCAGCCCCTCACAGCAGGACACCCTCATTTTGGGGGCAGCAGAAGAGTCACCACTTCCCTCGCTCCCCCAGCAATACTGGAGGCAAGTGCTTGAGATGCAGAGGTCCATCTCCTCTCCTGGTCCCTGGCTGCTTTATTTGCTGCCTCCCCATTTTGCACGGAGGCAAATCACCAAGGACTTGTCCTCACCTGCCCTTGCCAGCCCAGGGTGTGGGTGACAAGCCTGTCACAGCTCAGCCAGCACAAAGTCTTCGGGGTTTGTGTGCTGATCATGGCTGAGCCCCGACCACGAAGTGTCAGAGCTCCTGGCTCGGTCCCAAAGGATCTTCTGTGGCTGCCAGAGACCATTAGCATCTCTCTGCTTCCAGGAGGGAGTCAGCTTTGTCTGGGGTGAAACCAGCCCTCTGTAGAGCAGAAGATCCAGTGATGTTGCAGCTAGGAGGGTCTCCTGTCCTGTGCTCGCAGCTCTGGGGGTGCTGGGTGAGGTCTTGGAGGATGGATGAGGCTCTTCTTGCAGGAGCATGGCTGGGTGGCTCTGGAGAAGCTTAGGGGGGTGTGAAATACGGGACCAAAAGGGAAGCCCTGGGCTAAGGGCTTGCATCGCTCCCGATCGCAGAGGAACAATTGTTGGCACAGCAGAGGAACAATTGTTGGCACAGCAGGAGCCAGAGACGTGGAGGGACACAAAGAAGGAAAACTGCAGCCTGAAAATCACGTGCAAATGAAACATGCAGCAAACACAGGAGCTGGAGCTCGGTACAAGCCAGGAAAAAGCAGTGTGACTGTGCCTGATGGTTTGAAAGGAGAGAGATAGTCAGGGAAAGCCTTGGATTATAGGCTAGAAGGGCTCAATCTTGACTGAAGCTTGACTAATGCTCCATCACTAACCCAAAGCCATGGTAATAGAAATGCTCATGTTTCTGATGAAAATTATTTGGGTGGCTAATGGGAGCTGCATTTTAATGCATTAATATGATTAAGACGGGCTTAGAGACCACAGATTGACTAAGCACATAGAGTAGGTTTGGGTTTTTTTCTTTCCCCAGTGAGGTATGGCTCATTCCATAAAGCTTTTCACACAGCGAGAACTGCAACCACCTCCCCCAGCACTGGCAGGATGTGGAGCTGCTGCTGGAGAGAGTCCAGAAGAGGCCACAAAGATGCTCCAAGGGAGCCCCTCTGCTCTGGAGCCAGGCTGGGAGAGCTGGGGGTGCTCACCTGGAGAAGAGAAGGCTCCAGGGAGACCTGAGAGCTCCTTCCAGTGCCTAAAGAGGCTCCAGGAGAGCTGGGACAAGGGCATGGAATGACAGGACAAAGAGGAATGGCTTCCCACTGTCAGAGTTGAACCTTGACACATAAACCACAAACTGGATCTAAGAGGATCTCCCCACCTCCCCCACAGCCCCACTGCTCCACCCAGCAGCAGGTGCTCCCAACACAGCCCAAAATCCCCATCTGGGTGTAATTCCCATGGTTTTTTTCCAAAAGCACTGCTCACATACCCTGTGAAACAGCAAAGAACAAAGCCTAGCCCAGCCCTCAGAGACTCTTCTCCTATAAAAGCTGCATCTCAGGCACGTTCCCCCTAAATTGCATGGAGAGATTTGAAGGCTCTGGCCCAACCCAAAGCATCACAAATCCCAGCCTGGCAAAACAAGGCATGAGTCAAGCACGGCTGGAGAGGAGGAAGCGTGGAGCCAATGCCATGGCAATCGAGGGAAATCTGTGCAAAATGGGAAGCAATTAAAAGAGAATTAACCGGGTTGCAGGAGGAGAAAATTGCTTCTTTCAAAGCGTCTTGATTTTAGAGCTGCAATGGCCCAGAGCTCCCATGGCTTATCACCGGTGAATAGATGAAGAGGCTGTTAATCAAGATTGTCAGGAGCTCTCCCAAAGCCAAATGTCCTCGCTGGAACGAGGGCTCAAAGGGAACTCCACTGTGCCACGGCTTCATCTGCTCAAACATCGACCACAGAGGCCAGAGGAGGCAGGTGGAGAGTTGGGTTTTCCAGAAAAGGGCTGGGATTTCACACTGGTGGTCGGGAAGATGACAGTTCGGGGGGGGCCAGGGTGGAAATGGACCCTCCACAGCCCATCCCCATCACCCACAGCCCTTCTCTTTCCCTGACATCCCAAAAGGCCAACGGTGTCAGTGCTGTAGCAAAGCAAAGAGGGTGTTTGTCCGACTGTGTCGCCAAAAGCCAAGCTGTGACATGGGATGATATCCCACCGAGGTGGGATGGGGCCAGGGAATGGCTGGGCATGGCCAGACATGGGATTGCTCCCCCTGCCCACCCTCACCCCCCGGGCACAGTGACTGGATGCACGGTCACCTCTGACACGGAGAATAAAAGGCTTTGGAAAGGACCTGCATCCAGTCAAGGCCAGATCTACTCCTGCCATCCCCTAAAGGAATAAAGCCCAGTTTCCCTCATCCCTCACCCCCCCCCTCGCCTCCCTGAAACAGCTCGGGGGGTCTCAACCAAGGCCAGACGGTGGGCTAATACCTTTGATTGCGGCTGAATGGAGGGAAGAGCAGGTGTGGGTGCCCAGCCAGGGTTGCACACAACAACCAGCCCTCCCAGTGCTTGGGAAGGTGACCACCAGTCCGTCCGGCCGAGCTCGGAGAGCCCCCCAGAGCGGTGCCTTTTGGAGCATTCTCAGCGGCTGAGCTGCCGATTCCATCCCTGCCCCGACGGCACGCCGCTAATTGCATTAATGGCACACTAATCGCGCACCTCACGGAGAGAAGCGATGCTAATTGCTCCGCAGTGACACCGTGCTCCGTGCCGAGCTGTCCGCCCCTGGCAGAGCAGCTTGGGAGCATCCCGCTGCTACCCGGAGCATCCCGCTGCTACCCGGAGCATCCCGCTGCTGCCCAGAGCATCCCTCTGCTACCCGGAGCATCCTTCTGCTACCCGGAGCATCCTGGTGCTACCCGGAGCATCCTTCTGCTACCCGGAGCATCCCTCTGCTACCCGGAGCATCCTCCTGCTGCTGCCCGGAGCATCCCCTTGGCTCTCCGGGGCTTTGGGCACGTGTGCTCCCCCCTCTCAGCAGGAATAGCCCACTCGTGCCTCATCTGCTTCCTCCCGGGGCAAATGAAGCCCCTGGCGTGGCTGGGATGGCGCAGGGGGTTGTGTATGCAGATCACCCACGGTGGACGGTGCTGCCCCTGCCCACCGGGGTGTTGTCCTTGTCCCAGGGGCAGTGGGTACACCCTGAGGACGTGCTTGGCAAGAGGGTAGGGAATGGGTTATTCCTGCCTGGAAGGAGCCAGAGGTAGCCGGGAGAGGCACCGACCCCTCTGAGGTGCTGCCCGGCCGCGTTTTGCCCCGTGTTCCCATTGCCGGTGCCCAGCCCGGAGCTGCCGGTGCTTCACAACCAGCTGCTAACACCCATCCCTCGGGCTCCTGCAGCTCCCTGTGCCCACGAAAAGCGAGTCGGGAATGTCGCATGTCCCCAAGCACAGCTCCTCTTGCCGAGGAGTGTCACAACCCGGTGCCCCTTCCCCGCGGGCTCTGTGCCCCTCCTGCAGGGCAAGCAGTGCCCCTTGGCTTTGTGGTGACAGAAAATACAGCGAGGGGCATTGGGGTGGCAGGATGCCCTCCTTCCAAACCCACCCTCAAGCGACTCTGAGGATTTGGGGTGGGTTTAGGGCTGTGTCACTGCGCAGTCACTCAGGGGGTGTTGGTCTCCAAACACCCCTAACTCTGCCCCGTGATGAGACAGAGCGATTGGGAAAGTAAAATATGTTCGGGAAGGAGGGGGAAACTGGATTTAGAGGTGACACCTTCAGATACAATGAGAGCCCGTTCAGCAAGCGGGCTCAAAACTGCCGGTGCAAAGATGCTCTGAGGAAGGGACCGCACCAGGCTCCTCCCGGGGCACAAAAAATACGAGATAAATCGCAGCAAACCACGAGCAGGAGGAGGAAAATCACCCACTCTGCTATAAACAGGACTGGGGGGGGATCTCCTTCAAACAACGTTCTTCCCAGCCTTGCCCGGGCTCTGCAGCACCCAAAGCGCTGCAAAGCAACTGAGGAGGAGAGGGAGATTTGCGGGGCGTGAGAGGAATTCTAATGGCACAGCAGCAGCTGCGGCAGCGTTGGTCACCTCTTCAGTCCCCCCTGGCACCCCGGGCACCGTGCAAGGGACAGCGGGGTTTGTCCCTCGGGGCATGAAGGGTGTCACGGGATCCTTAAAACGAGAGGCGGGCCGGGGCTTGGCCGGGTTTGGCTGCACGGAGGGTGGGGTGGTGTCACATTGGGCTGCCAAAGTGGGATTGGCCCCTTGCACATGTCAAGGACACACCTGGGATACAGAAAGCGGGGAGGAAGTCCTAGAATCATTGAATCTAGGATTTAGAGTCAATATCAGGATATCAGAATGGTTTGGGTGGATGGACCTCAAAGCCCACCCAGTTCCACCCTCCTGCCATGGGACTCCTCCCACTAGACCAGGTTGCTCAGCGAAGTAAAGCATTTTTTCCCACTCTCCCTCTTTTGGGGTTAGGAATTCTTCAGTGGATGAGAGCAGCTGTCCAAAAAAAGGAAAAAAAAAGAGAAAAAAAGGAGGCGTTGAAGTAAATTTCCACCCAAATCAGTCTTCTGGGAAGGATCCACATCATGTAATTTTTGAAATATCACAGCAAAATATGTCAAGCTTGAAGGACATTCTGGATTTTAGGGGAGGGCTGACAAATTCCACCAGAAGCCCTCCACTCCCTGGTGTGTGCCAGCACTGCTCAGAACACCAACTGCTTTGGTCTGAATTCATATTTCCAGGCTGCAAGAGACATTTTCCAGCGGGCACAGACCTGGCCACACCAGCTGCATTTTCCCTCAGAGCAGCATTATTTATTTCCCCCCCTCAGTTAAGCCTTGGTGGCTCCACCGCTCCGTGACCCCTCTCTAAGGAGGGGGCTGCATTTCATTAGCCAGGGGAAAGCACTCAGCTTGCAAAGGGAAATCGATACCTGTCATCTGTATTTATGGAGGGGCTTTTATTAATGTGGACTTTGGAGTTTGGCTGATGTTTTCCGTGCCTGTCCCTGATACCTCGTGCTCCACCTGCTCTCCGTGCAATAGCCCAGCCTGTCTCCAAAGAGATGCACTTTCAAAAGCATCTGCACCACTTCATTTACCCAAAGGAGTGGGGGGTTTCAGCAGTTCGATAATATTCATATACAATATACAATATTATCCTTTGATGCCCTGGCCAGCTGATTGTGTTTCTCCCATTTTTCCATCATCTCTTTCCTACAGTAAAGGGAAAAGTTAGTCAGGGCTCATCAAAAGCTCTCAGTCAAATAGATATTTTTTTTTCCATTTTGGGATTGATTGCTGTTTTCTTTTTTAATAAAGTACCTATTTCTTTCTTGTTTTTCTTTCCCACTGAAAGATCAAAAGCTCAAGCATTATTTTATTGGCAAAGCTTTCAGCTTTCAGTTGTTGAAACCTGAAGATGTTTTGGCCTGGAACCAAAATCATGAAAGTATTTCCAAGGAGCATTTTAAAACCTCGAAACTCATCTTAGTTTTTTAGGTTTTCAGTTAAGATTTACTTTTAACAAGTGCTGGAATTGATGTAGGCTGGGAGGGGGTTGTGCATTCATCACTTCTGTCTACAGGTTGTGTCTTCCACTGGCAGGAGGAGAGCTGAAGGTCCCTGGCACATCCCTCTCCTTCCCAGTCCCTCCTGCACAGTCATTTCTGGGTTAATTCAGAGCTCTGAGCTGGTTTCACCTTCCCAAAGCCCGGGTTGGGATCCCAAGATGGGATATGTTGGCAAGGCATCCGTTTTGGGTAGCACGGGCAGCTTTTTGAATTGGCATCTCTCCACAGCAGGAGTGAAAAACAATCCAAAAAATAAAACAAAATGAAAATTGAATGGGAAGAGAGAAATTCAGACACTCCAGTGCTCTCTGCCTGCAGCTGAGCTGGACCTGCCTTTCCCCCACAGCTCCTGAGGATGCTTTGAAGTGCTGGACCCTCCTTGCCACATGTGGATCCTCTTTCTTCAGTCATTCACTGCCCAAGAGTGGATTTAACTTGTGGAATTTCTGGTTTCCCTTAGAAGAATGACTTGATTTAAACACCCTTTTCCCTTGATCCTCCCCACCCCTCCAATCCTTCTCCTGTAAAAAGAAAGCAAAGGATGGAAATGACACTGTTGGCAGCAGCCTTGGTATGCACAGCATGGCATGAAGAAATGGGCTGTGGTGGGGCTGGGAAGCTTGATTGCCTTCAAATCGAAAATTAATGACTGAACAGCAGTGCCTCCGTGCTGGAGAGATTTTCTGCTCATTTACTCAAAACCACAAAGGAGGTGCAAGGTGAGCTTTGCTCACACGGGTCCTCCAGGAAAATTGGAGTGCAAGGGCCTTCTCCTCACGGTGTTGCTTTCCAGGAAAGGAATTTCTCCAGCAAATATTGAATGCTGGGAAGGGGGTGAGGGTGTGACCCCATTCCCTTCTTTTCTTTCTATTAAATAGCTTTCTCTTTCCACTACATTTCTTACGAAATGAGGGGGTTTAACTCACCTGGAAAACTCCCTTCTGCTCCTTCCACTTGAAGGGGAATTGCTGGTGAAGCTTCTTATCCATGAAGGAAAAGCTGAAGGGATATCCAAGGCAGATCGTGCTCTTCTCTGGGGCATTTTCGTGCCACACATCTGCACCTCTTGTTGCAAAGGGGGTTTCCCAAGGGAGGGGCAGCTCTTGTGTGTCCTGTGTCACTCCTGCTGTGGGGTGGGAAGGGACCTGCAGCTCCTGGGTGATCCTGGAGTGTCACTGGAAGTCATGGAATCACAGAATATCCTGGGTTGGAAGGGACCCCCAAGGACCATCCAGCCCAAGCCCTGGCCCTGCACAGACACCCCAACAATCCCACCCTGTCCCTCAGAGCATCATCCAAACCCTCCTGGAGCTCTGGCAGCCTTGGGGCTGTGCCCACTGCCCTGGGGAGCCTGCTCAGTGCCCACCACCCTCTGGGGGAAGGACCTTTCCCTGAGATCCCCCCTGACCCTGCCCTGGCACAGCCTCAGATCAAAGCTCCCACTGAAGCAGCAGCAGCAGCAGCTGGAATAACACAGGGATGATGTGCACCAGCACAGGCTTGGGGAATAAAGGATTGAACAGGAGAAAACCCTTTCCCAGTGCAAAGCTGCCCATCCTGCGTGGAAATGCCTGTGCTGCCTGGCTCTCCTGGCTGTGACAGCCCCGGGGAGATGGGCACACAGCAAACAGCAGCCCAGTGACACTGTTATCCCCAGGGCTGCCTCGGAGAGACACAAAGCTGGTGTTTGGCTCAGCATGAGAAACGAGAGGCTGGGCTGGCTGCTGACCCACAGCAGCAAAACACCAAGAGCTGGGCTGCTGCCAGAGCCTCCTCTGTCAAAGCACTGGGTAGATCTCGACACATCTCAGTGAGCACAGGCAGCTCAGACAGCTCCTCTAGCCGTGTTTTGGGGAGAGAAGGGCACAGGCAGAGCAGATTCCCGGCCCTGGAGGCTTTCCCTGCCCTGTCATTCCATGGCAGGGGCAGGAGGAGCACCGAGGGCTGGAGGGTGTTTTGGGCTGCCTGGGCCAGCTGTGCTCTGGGCAGAGCATCCTTCCCCCAGCGCTGCTGGGAGGGCCTGCCTGATCCATGGGGCAGAGGAAAGGGGCCTGGGGTGGCATCAAAACGGAGCCAGCAAAGCCAAGGGGCACTTAGAGGACCCAAAAAGAGTCAGAGAGGAGACTTGTGGAGAGCTGGAGTGGCATCAGCTGGGAGTTCCCCCTAGGACTGCAACCAGCCGTGATTTCATGCAGCTCCCGCTGCCTCCCCACGTAACCCATTAACTCGGTGTGGAATAATCAGCTTTTCTGCTTTCATTGCCATGCAGAGAGAGCTCCCTGCAGTCCCTCCTGCTCGGCAGCAGCTCCTGGGGGAGCCCTGCTTGCACACCTGCCAAACAAAAGGCATCCCATGCATTCAGCATTCCCAGGGCTGGGAGTGCAGCCCATGCTCACCCTCACCCCAGCCCTGCTGTGGAAAAGCCTCCACAGCAGCAGCAACACTTCAGGTCACTTGGTTTGCCCTCCGTGGTGGCTCCCTAAGGATGGTGAGTCCCAGGAAGCCCAGCATGATCCCCTGGGATGGGGTGGGGAGTGCAGCTGGAGCCTTGCCACCCCAGCCACGTGGCGTGGTTGTCACCTGGAAAAGTGTCAAGGTTATTCCAGAGCATCTCCATCTGCAAAAAGAGCAGGGTTTTGGACAGGTGGTTTGGTACTTCCAGGCTGGAGCTGGAAGAGCCCTGTGCTGAATCCTGCTGGCTCACACCAGCCTGGGGTGCTGTGCTCAAAGCTCTGAGAGAGCTTGCACCTCTCTGCCAAACCAAGTGGCTGCTGGACACGGCTGTGCCAAACATGCAGAGCCATCCTTATCCCCCTGCATTCCCAGGATGCTGGGGGTGATTTGGGATGCAAAGCTGTGTGCAGGGAAAGAAAGAGAAATTGCCTTGTTGCTCTGCCAGTAAGAGCTTCAAGAGAATAGAATCATAAAGTAGAATCATAGAATTATGGAATATCCTGAGTTGGAAGGGACCCCCAAGGACCATCCAGCCCAACCCCTGGCCCTGCACAGACACCCCAACAATCCCAGCAATTTCCAGCATGAGGTTGGGGCAGTTTCATGGAATCATGGAATATCCTGAGCTGGAAGGGACCCACAAGGACCATCCAGCCCAAGCCCTGGCCCTGCACAGACACCCCAACAATCCCACCCTGTCCCTCAGAGCATCATCCA
>JAWWEW010000077.1:4392100-4405235 GCA_035583185.1 Anabacerthia variegaticeps
CAGGGACACCTTCCACCAGCCCAGGGTGCTCCAAGCCCGGTCCAACCGGGCCGTGGACACTGCCAGGGATGGGGCAGCCACAGCTTCTCTGGGCAAGCTGTGCCAGGAGATCAGAGGTCACAACACCCCTCAGAGCAGCAAGGACCAAAATGCCCTTCCAGGTTGCTTTGTGAAGCCACTCTCACATGTGGCAGCAGGGCAGGAAACCCTCCGTGCTCTGAGTTCAGGTCTCCAGAGCCACAACTGCCCATAAAGATCAGAGAACCACAGAAAAAGCAGAGCCCTGCCCTCTGAGCCATTCCACTGGCACCAAAAGGACATTTCAGGGCTTTGAGTCCCAAATCCTGGTCCTGCTGCCACGATGTTGTTGTGCTCTCAAGGCTGATCCAGGCAACAGGTCAGTGGGAGCAACCACAACCAGCACTGCACTGCTCGTGCTCTGCATCCTCTGGGAGCCCTGAGAAGGTGCTCAGCAAATATTGATTAATTACAAAACATTCTCTACTCGTGTTCCTCCCTCTGGGAAAGGCAGAAAGCTGTTTCTTCCGGATTTACATCCAAATAGCTCAGCTCATCAGCTCCTCCACTATCCAGAATTGCTTTCCCACTACAGAAGTGGACCCAGCAGGAATATTGTTGGTGCAACAAAACACAAATTATTTCCATCTCACACCCACAGCCAGAGCTGTAATTCCATCACAGAACAGAGGTCAGGAGTCCTCCCCCTCTCACATAATTCAGCTTTGACAGCTCATCAGGATCAGGGGAGCTGGAGGTTTTAACTCAAAGGCTGCAATCTTGCTTTGCAAGAGGCACTCAAAGCATCTTTCTGAGTCTCTGCTTCAGCACTGTGCAGGTATTTAATACGAGCCTGGAATTTGGAGTTCCTGATGAATTTATTTGCTAGTGATAACTGATACTTGCCTGTGAAAAATGATGGTGGTGGTTTCTGCTTTAAGGAAACACCTCTAATTACAGTTCACTTGGAAGGTGAGATGTTTATATCTGGAACCACGACTGAAATTCCTCAACTCCACACACACAAAGAATAAAGACACCACAAAATTCTTTTGAAACAGGTTGGGTTTTTTTCCTGAATGTTCACCAGTTTTCAAAAATTACAAAAAGCTCAAGGACTGTAACAACAGAGCACTTGGGAAAAAAAGGCTGGTGTGTACAAAAAACAAGCATGCTTTTGTTTTGGGGGTGGAGTGGGGTTGGTGTTTCTCTGGGTCCTTTTCTTCCTTCAGCGTGGTGTGAAAGAAGAAAGTGCCGGTTTATTTAACAAGAGAGCTCAGAAAAAATAAGGAAGGACATGCTTTCCCTGTTACAAAACTAGCAGAAGGTGCATGCTCGAGGTCCAGAACACAACAGACTGACACATTTTGGAGCATGCAGACTTTGTTGTACGACCCACACGGCGCTCCCCTTGCCCTGCCCCTGTCAGAGACGAGCTCTGTGCCCTGCATTTCTCTTTCTCTTTTCTTTTCTTTTTTGTCACGAGTTATTTGCCTTTTTTTATTCATTTAGCCCTAAGCCCCCAGGTAGCGGTAGCCAAGGAAACAGCAGGGAAGAGTCCAGATCTGCACATTATCACCGTTTCGGCAAGTTTCATGCACAACTCAAGCCATTTCTGCATGCAACACGATGCTGGGCGTTTATTGAGCTTCACACAGCTCTGGGGACGCTTCCCCAGTCACCACCACAGTTTGTTGACTGGGAAGCCCAGGGTGGCTTTCCCATGGACACAGACACATTAAAAGACCCCTCCCTCCCTTCCCACTCCCCCCCAGCTGCCCCAAACACATGGAATGTGCATCTCAGCACCAGGTCCAGCCAGTTCACTTGCCTACAGGAGCCCGGTGGCCTCAGTACAGTCCCATGATCGCGGCGCCCACGTCCTTGGATGGTCTTCTGTCCTTCACCAGAAAGTTAATCATGCTCTCCGACTTGATGAGCAAGTTGCAGCCCAAAAAGAAGATGCCAAACATCACAGTCAAGGAGAGGACGCAGAGGACGGCGATCTGCACCACCCTGGTGATGAACAGGCTCCTCTCGTCGGAGCCGCCGTCGGTGGCCAGCACAGCACTGGTCCCATTGCAGCAGGCCATGAGCACCCCCAAGCCCTGGGTCCTGTTGGGGTCAGCTCCCTGCTCCAGGAGAGTCTGGTTGAAAAAGGATCCATTCATGGTCTGGGCTGTGATCCCAAGTCCTCGGGAAAGGCGTAAGGACGGCTGGCTGGCCCCACTGCCCACCCCTCACAGGCTGGGGCTCGGTGGGCTCCTGGCCACCTCCTGCCTTTCTTCTCGCAGTGCCTGGGATGGAGGGAGAAGTTCCTCGGGGCTGGGAGCAGGTGGGAAGCCAGTCGGTGCAGCCAAGGATGGCTGGCTCCCAGATCCCTCCTAGCACGGCGATAGCACGAGCTCCCAAACCAGCAAAAGGAGACAGAGAGGGAGACAAGAGGCGAAGGGGGAGAGGATGGCAGCCAGAGATCACCCCATGCCCCCTGCCCTGCCCACTGCCCCAAGCTGCCCCCTCTCCCACCACCCCAAAGCAGTGGTGCCCGTCCCCGGGGCTCTCCCGTGGGAGGCAGAGCTGGTGTCTGCCGGCTGGGAGCTCCACAAATGCAAGTTCCAAGCTAAAGTCTCCACCGTGTTCAAAGGAAAAACAGCAACTCCACCCCCTCCCAGCCTCCCCCCCAGGACCGCCTTCCTCCCCCTTCCACGCTCACCCTGCTGCCCACCCCTTCCCCACGCTGGGCACCCCCTCTCTGCCCTGCCACTGGTGCCCACAGCCCCCCTTATGCCACCCCCAGGTGGGGGCTGACCCCTGAGGCCCTGCAGAGTGGTACCTAACTCATCCCTCCCTCCAGCCCCCCCACCTGCTCCCAAAAGCATCCCACAGGGGCCATGCTTCTCCTGGACGGCTGGCAGGTCTCTGTGCCCCCTCCCTGAAGGTTCCTGTGCTGCTCAGGTCAGCGCTGCTGTCGCTGATCCCTGCTTGCTGCTCTGTGCCACCCACTCCTTCTCCGAGCAGCGTGGCCCAATCCTGCCAGCCCACCCCCAGCTCTGCTCGGTGATGCTTGTCCTGTGCCTGCAAAGGAGAGCTGCATCCATGCCCCTCTCTGCACCCTGTTCCTCTGGCTGGGGGTTCTTCCTCTGGTGTCCCTCTTCTCCCCCCTTGCTGCTCATTTAGCCCTTTGAAGGGGAGCTCTGCAGTGCTGCACCCCAATCTCTGCCCTGTCCCCAGCTCTGGTGTCCCTGCAGCCTCCAGGGCTGGAGCATCACAGCCCCTCAGCCTCACCGAGGCAATCCCAGGGGAAGTGTCATCACCCTCCCCTCTCTGTGTCTCCATAAGCTCCCAAACTGACCCCACAGTCAGGGTGCCCAGTGATGTCCTGATCATGTTCATCCCAGGGCTGTGCCCATGGCACTGCCACGTCTTGGCTTTGCCCACTGGAATCACATCTGGATGGCACAGAGCACCACATCACCCCCAAAGCACAACACCCCCCAAAGCACCTTGTCCTGGTTCATCCGTGTGCATCTTGGCTCGCTTCCCCTGCCCAGCCCCCGAGGGGATTTTAATAAACCCAAAATGAGGAGGGATGGATGGACGGATGAATTGCAGCCCAAGGCAGGAGCCTGTGCTGGCCGAGGGTGGGGTTGGTTTGGTGGGGACATCACCTGATCTTCCCTTTGGGCAGATCTTCCTTTCGTGTCCCTGCTCTCTGCTGTGACTTCAGGGGCTCAAAACTGTTCGCTTTGGGGTTTACTTGTTGCATGCCCTCCTTGTTCTGCACTTGGCATGTCTCTCCCTGCTCTGCTCCCACTCTGCGAGGGCAGTTTGCAGCAGAAGCGCTTGAAGGAAGGAGATGAAAGCCCTGAACCAAAGACCTTCTGCTTGTGCTTAACCTGAGGGAAGCGAAAATCTCCAGGGGAAACCAGAGCCTCCCCAGTGCCCCGGCCCGGGTGGGAGCTCCTCTCCCTGCTCGCTCCCAGACTGAAGGAGTTTCTGCTCCCTCTGGTGGCTCCAGCTCCAGCCTCTCCTCTCCCAGCACAGCCCAGCACGGGGTCGGGCTGCACACACACTCCTGGGTCACAGCCTGTGCTGATGGGGCTGCCAGGGCTCTCAAACACTGCCCTGCCTGCTCCTGCCTTCATCCCACGACAGACCCCAAAATCCAGAGCACCCCACTGCCTGTTAAGCTGTGCCAGGAGGTAACACCATTGAATCCTGGAACGGTTTGGGTTGGGAGGATCTTACAGATCATCCAGTTACAAGCCCCCTGCCATGGGCAGGGACACCTTCCACTAGCCCAGGGTGCTCCAAGCCCCATCCAACCTGGCCTTGGACTCTTCCAAGGATGGGACATCCACATCCCAGTGATGTTTCCAAGCAGCACCTTCATTCAGTTGGCAGGGAAATTCCACCCAAACATGCTGGATTAAGTTCATGCCATCCTTGTCCTCAGGCATGACCAGCCCAGGAAGGTGCAGGCAGGTCGAATACTTCATTTTATTATTTTTCCCTTCTTCTTCAGAGTTTTTGCACCAGGCTGGGAGTATCACAGCCCACGCTGGGCAGGGAGTTCCAGGACTCATGGAGCTGCAGGTCCCTTGGGATTGCCAGTTTGGGCAATCAGGTGCTGGGCAGGATGAGCCCCTGGTGAAGAGAGCCTGGGAGATGGATGGTAGGTCGGGTCTGGGGCTCTGCAGGGTCCCACAGCTCTCTCTAAAAACTTCAGATGAATTAATCATCCCTCCCATGAAGCACTCAGACATGGTGACAGGGTGACACAGTGCAGCACATGGGGACAGGCAGCCAAGTGGGCAGAAAGCCCCACAAGATGGGAAAGGCCACATGGGCAGCATGGCCAGACAGGAAAAGTAGGAATTTGGCTACCCTAAAACTGGCTAATGGGGTCTGCAGTGTGATCTGAAGCAGGGCAAGACTAAAGGCACCCAAAAGCAGGTTTGGGGGTTGTATTGATGTCTCAGCCAAAGTACAGCCCCTTCTGACACTGCATGAGGGTCAATGGACTTCTAGTCCCATGAATAAGCCCTGCAGAGGGAATTGGATCCCAGACAGAGAATGATCCCAGGCATTTCTGTCCTGGATCATATTGACCCAGGGTTGTTTCATTACTGTCCGCAACCCCTGTCACCTGGTGGGAGGGACTATCCCAGGGCTCCAGGGAAACAGCCCTTCCCTCCCTTTTCCCCTCCCAGCCTGTGTTTGGAGTTTCCCTGTCTCTGACCTCGATATTGCAGGAAAACAACATAAAACCCCTTTGGGGGGCACCCCCAGGCAGCTCCATCATTTCAGTGGGATCACAATCCCTGTTCAGATCCTACTCCCTGCACTTGCTCAGCACAGGAGCAATTCCTGAGGATACAGAGGGGGAAAAACAATCCAAGCAAGGACAAAATCAGGTCCAAATTAGCTGGCTCCAAGTTAAGCGAAGTGCAGCTTTATACCCAAATTTATACCCAAACTTTATACCCAAACTTTATACCCAAACTTCTGGTTCCACCAAGGTCCAGATTTGGGGCTGGGTTCCCCTCTGCTCCCAGCTGGGATATCCCCATTTGCCCCTCTCCGAGGAGCGAGCTGACACCCCACACTTTGCTATATTTGCTCTATTTCTCCTTAAATCCCCCAACTCGGGCAGCTCGGCCGGGCTTTAGAACCAGCAAGAGTTAACAAGAGGAAGGAGCGCGCAAGAGTTTGCAAAAGGAATTAAAGGCAGGCGGAAGAGCCTATGGGAAAGAGCCCGTTCCCAGCGCCGGGGCTGCGGGTCAGAGGAGCCGAGCCCTCGCTGCCAGCCTTTATTCGCTCCTCGTCGGGGCGCAGGGAGCCAGAAGAGCAGGAGATGCTGGCGGCGGAGCGGGCGGGGGCACCCCTGACTGCCGAGTGACGAGCCAGCGCAGTTTCCTCCCGCTCGCCCTGTGTGTGTGTCATCCACCCCGACCCATGATTCATCTGCTGGGCTGCTCCAAAGCGCCAGGGCTGCTCCCCATCGCTCTCCGTGGGGCTGGTCCACGCAGCCCCCCGCGCTCGGGGCTCGCAGGACGACATGGGACAGCTCGGCGTGATGCTCGGGCTCCTCTCGCTCTGCGCTGCGGGCGCCTGGGGTAGGTCGGCTGTGTCACCGCTGTCGCTTCTGGGGGTCGGGTCACTTCGGGAAGATGTTGCCTGGTATTTCTACAAAGCCCAGGACTTTCTGCCTTCGCAGGGTCTGTGATTTTTTGGGGGGGAGGCGCGTTCTCGCATAGGAAGCTGCGTTCAAGCCGGTGGGGTCGGGGCCGGGAGGTTCTCAAGGATGTTACAGGGTCGAGATGTGGTTTGGTGGGGTATTTTCGCTGGGTGTGGTGGGTTTGTATTCCTCTACCTCCGTTGTGTTTGGCTCTGGGCACTGGTTTGTAATGGAAGGACTGGGGTGTGACTTGGGCTCCGTCCTTCATAAACAGAAAATTCCCTGGGAGACCTCACAGGGCAGGTAATTCCTGTGCCTGGGGCATTTTAAGGACATGTTGGTTTTTCTCATATTATTTTGTCGCTTTTCTTTAAAAACTCTGATTTCTGGAAGCAGTTGATTTCAGGACAAATGTAGGTTGTATTTTAAAACAGTTCCCCACTGTCTGAAGTAGAGAGGAGCCTGGAAAAGGGTTGTCCCCTCCCCAGGTGTGTTCCTGGAGCTCAAAATAAACCCTGCAACTGCAAAGCAGTGATTTATAAATCGGTCCCATTGTTTTCGGGGCCAGACTCGGGGGGTTTGGGGCAAAGCTGTTCTGTCTAAAGAATTCCAGACTGTGGTGGATTCCCAGGAAGAGCCTGAGGCTCCGATCTCTGCCGGATGGAGCTGTCAGCAGGGCAGGACAACCCTTGGAAGAGTTTGAGTTTGTAGAGCTGCACTTTGGGGTTGTGCAGGTGATTTCTCTGGTGCCTGTGTTGAGCTGAGCTCACTTTTGGGGCATCCCAATCCCATTCCCAGCAAGAAGCCGGCAGGAAGGGAGAGGTCCAGGGAGGAGAAACCCCCCCGGAATGGCAGGGTGGGGATCGCCCCAAAAAGCCCAGATCCTTATCGCTGAGTCAGGCAGAAAGAGCAGAAAGGATGGAAGTGTGGTTGGTACCTTTATCAAAGTTCTTTAAAATGCTTTTATCAGGTGATCACATTCTTGCTCACATTGGCAGAGAGGGGAGAAACAAAGCGTGTGGCTGCTCATGCAGCACTCCGAGGTTATTTTTTTTACTGAGTAATTTTCTCCAGCCAGGGCAGGGTGATGCTGAGCCACAGATGTCTGGGGTGTTCCAAGTGCACCAACTTCCCTGGAAGTGTTCAGTCCCAAGTTGGACAAGGCTTGGAGCAACCTGGGCTAGTGGAAGGTGTCCCTGCCCATGGCAGGGCGTTTGGAAGTGGATGATCTTTCAGGTCCCTTCAACCCAAACCACCCTGTGATTCTGTGGTTTCACCTCCCTCAGGCCCAAGTGGGTGATTCCCACCATCCTGCCTAGTTTGTCTCCCATTTTCCTGGATTTCAGGATTGGGTTTTCTTTAAAGTCAGAGTCTTTAGGATCACCTCGCTGTGTGAGAGCAGCTGCATTCATAGTCAAAAAATGCAGCTTTTGTGCTTGGGTTTATTAGTTTTTATGGCTGGAAAAATAAGCTGCAAAGATGAAAAAAAAAAAAAAACAACCACAAAAAAGGTAACTAAAACCCACAGAATTTGTTAGTTTAGGCTGTGCTGGGCCTGTGTTAACCTGCTCACAGCCAGGCAGTGTCTGCCCCAAAATCCCTGCTCCCACAAAACCCTCCTGACACTGCACCCCTGCATCCAGCCATGCAACCAGCACTGGGAATGCCAAAATAAGGACATTTCCCCGTGGTGAGGGGGATCATAGCAGGATCAGCCTCATGTTTGGAGGGTTGTGACTGCCCTGAGTAATTACAGCTGGCACCCAGGGGGTTTTGGTCCCTTCCCAAGGGAAGGGATGTCCCTGCTCCATCCAGCCCCGAGGGAGGGCAGTCAGGAATGGTTCTGGAAGGTGCTGCAGGTTGGGGAAGGCTCCATGGGGACATGTCTTGGTCATGGAGTGATGGACACCACGGGGACCACAGGGCTGTGTGAGTCTGGGGGCAGGTACAGACCTCCAGTGCCCCCCCAGGCAAAGCCACCAGCAATGGCATGGTGGCACAATGTGACATCAGACCCCAGGGCAGCCTTGGGAATGGCAGCAGCCCTGCCCCATCCCTTGTGCAGCTCCCCAGCCATGAGACCACTGCTCTGCCCAGGCTTGTGGCCTTTCATTCCAAAATCCACCAGAGAGTTGGGTTTAGAGCCCCAGCATGGAGGGGGGACACCAGATCACACACCCTGGGCTGTGGGGTGCTGGCAGGAGGGAGGGAAAGGAACACACCTGGGTGCAGAGGCTGCACACAGGCAGGAGGTGATTTGTACCAAAATGTGGGGAGCAGATGGGCTCAAAGGGACAATCCAGGGGCTTGTTAGTCCCGAGCTCAGGTTTCATGGCATGAGGAGGCAGCCAGGGGCTCAGCCAGCAGACAGGAGCTTGGAAATATTCGAGTTTCAGTGGAACTTGGTCTCACTGAGACCAGGGTTAACACTACATGGGGGAAACTGAGGCAGGGACTTGGCTCACATCACAGGGAAAGCTGTCAGAGCCAGGATTTGGACCAGTGTGTCTCACATCCCAGAGATGTGTCTCACATCCTGCACCCACGGGTGGCAGGAGCCCTTGTCAGCTCTGCAATTCCTCAGCAAGGTGGGTGCTGGGGCATAGCCAGGTGATTAAACCAGCTAAAACCCACTGTGAGGAGACAAAGTCCACGTTGGCATTAAACAGGAGCGTTGCTGGTGGCACTGGGTGCTGTAACCCTGCCCTGGGCAGGGCTGAGCCACCACAGCCATGAACCAGCAGCTGGACACGGCCACTACACGAGGGACATGAGAGTGGAAATGCACAGAAACCCCTGGCACGGGGCAGGTGGGCACCTGGCACCCTCCTCATCCCTGACTGAGGGGCCACAGTCCTGGCCCAGGTACCAGGGCTCCCCAGGGGCTGCAGATTTGGAAGCTGTTCCCATGCCCAGCCATGTGGTCCTGGTGTTGGCAGCTCTGAGTGTTGAATCTCGAGCACCTTGAGCTGCCAGGGCATCCTGTCCCCACGAGCTGCCCAGGTAATGCCTCCCTGCTGCCCCAAGGGATACCCAGGTAATGCCTCCCTGCTGCCCCAGGGATACCCAGGTAATGCCTCCCTTGTGCCCTGAGGGATACCTGGGTAATTCCTCCCTGCTGCCCCAAGGGCTGCCTCAGTAATACCTCCCTGGTGCCCCAAGGGATACCCAGGTAATGCCTCCCTGGTGCCCCAAGGGATGCCCAGGTAATACCTCTCTGCTGTCCCAGAAATGCCTGGGTAATGCCCCCCTGCTGCCCCAGAAATGCCCAGTTAATGCTGCCCTGAGAGATACCCAGGCAATTCCTCCCTGGTGCCCTGAGAGATACCCAGTTAATGCCTCCCTGCTGCCCCAGAGATGCCTGGGTAATGCCTCCCTGCTGCCCCAGAGATGCCCAGGTAATGCTGCCCTGAGAGATACCCAGGTAATGCCTCCCTGCTGCCCTGAGACATGCCCAGGTAATACCTCCCTGCTGCCCCAGAGATACCCAGGTAATGCCTCCCTGCTGCCCAGGGCTGAGCTGCTGCCAGGCATGGAGCTGGCCCCGAGGTGGCTCCCAGCTGGCTGCCAGCTGCACAGCACAGCACAAATCCATGGCACGAGCCCCGGCTGGAGCCACCGGCGCTTGGCAGGGCAGGAGGGATCTCACTGGGACGCAGCAGGAGCCAAGGGGAGAGGGAGGAGGTGCTGGTGTTGCTGCTGCTCTTGGAGAGCCCTTTGCCTTCCCCCTGCTCTGCCCATGCCAGGTTTGATAGCGCTGCTGGCACAATGGCAGGGTGCAGGGACCACCTGGGACCGACCTGTCACCCTTTGGGCAATGCTAAATCTGCCCCATCCCCACATGGAGATGGGTATTTTGGGGAATGCTGAGAGCTCTGGGCATGGGTGCCACCAGAGCAACCTGTCACCCTTTGGGCAATGCTAAATCTGCCCCATCCTCACGTGGAGATGGGTATTTTGGGGAATACCAAGGGCTCTGGGCATGGGTGCCACCAGAGCAACCTGTCACCCTTTGGACAATGCTAAATCTGTCCCATTCCCACGTGGAGATGGGTATTTTGGGGAATGCCAAACACTCTAGGTGTGGGTGCCACTCCAAATCTGGTGCTGAGCCACGCAGGTGGGTTCAGCCTTTAGTTTAGTGGCCTGTGGGTGGCAAAGGTCCAGTGGGGCACATTGTGGGGACCGTCCCCAAGCAGCTGCTGGCCTTTGGGACAGCACCCTCACACAGACACCCATGCACACACACACACACATGTGCACACTCACCCCCCCAGCCCCTGGGCAGGAGCTCAGGGTGTCGTTATTGTGGTTGTGCCCAAAGACCTGACAACATCCTTTCACCGTTTCCTCCTCGCGTTGCGTTTCCTGCGGGGTTGTGGAAAACCCCTCTGGGGACAGCCCTGGGCCAAGGGGAGACCCCTGCCAGCATCCCTCAGGCTGCCAGGGCTGCAGTGCTCCCCGGCCAAGCTGGCACGTGGCTGTGGTTTGCAATGCCCAGGGAATCCTAAAACTGCTGAGACATTTGTTCCTGGGAGGGAGGAAGAGCCGAGGGTGACACGCATGTCCCCAGCACTTGTCACGTCAGCCGCTGGAACCGCAGAGTCACCCAACCCTGTCTGTGCCTCTTCCTCACCCACAGAACTTTGGGGCCCTTCAGTGCCCCCCACCAGGGACTCACTGCCCTCTGACCTTCAGCAGTGGTGCCAGCCTGTGTGTCCCAGGGTCCCCACGGCCACTTTCACTGGCCTGGCACATTGGTGCAAACCACCACCAGCACATTCCTGGACTCACACCCTTTCCCTCCCCTCCTTTCCCTGGCTTTGAGCCCGAGCCAAGCCCAGCCACTGAGTTTGGTGTCTGCACAAGGTGGCACTGAGCACCCTGGGTCAGGGCAGTGGGAAGAGCCAGCTGATCCCTGGCAGCACTGTGGGTACCACTCTGTGCCCCTGGGAATTCGCCTGTCCCCTCTCCTGCTGCTCCAAAGTGTCTGCAGGGGGGCACAAGTGCCAGCAGTGGGGGCTTCACTCCAACACCCATGTGATGCTGCAGGGATGGGGGGGCCTTTAAGGAGCTGGCATGGGGGGAAAAGATGCTCAGCCCTGGGCAGGATGAAACCCAGCTGGTACCAGGGTATAAAAGGAGCAAGGAGGCACCATGGAGGGTTTGGGGCTGGCAAAGAGGGTAGAGCAGAGCCCTGTGGCTGCTCAGGTGGCTGAGCAGTGACCCTTCAGCACAGGTGTGAGTTGCAGTTCTGCAATTTGACTGCTGTGTTTTGCTCTTTCAGGGGGAAACATCTGCACCACCCGTGGGGTGAACTCCTGCAAGCAGTGCCTGGCTGTGAGCCCGCTCTGTGCATGGTGCTCTGCTGAGGTAAGAGCTGGGGGGCTCAGCGGGGCTGGAGCTCATCCCTGAGCAGCACAGGGGATGGGTAGGAAGGGATGAGCCTTTGGGCTGTGGGGTGAGTCTGTGTTACAGCCACAAGCTCCATCTCCACCTGTTCCCATCATATCCAAACACATTCCTTGGTGGTCCCTGGCTCAGACCTGCACATCACAGGGCACTGCTCCCAAAATCTGCCCTGTATCTGGGTGTGCTGGTGGGAGCCACACTGAGCTGGCTGGGAAATAGTGCTGTTTCCACTGGGAAATGGTGCTGTTTCCACTGGGAAATCACTTTGTCTTCCAAACAGTGCACGTTTAAAAGCTTCGTTTCTTTCTGGTTAGCTTCTTAAAAACCTGTTGTAAAGCTCTGCCTGAAGGAGCTTAATTGCTGGAAGGGCTGGAAAGGGAAAGGGGACTGGAAGGAGGAATTGAAAATACTGATTAGAAGTCGGGAGTTGGGTTTAAAAGCCTTTCTTCATTGAAAGTAAGGAGGGAAGAGGACAAGGTTCCTGTTTTTAGGTACTGGGCTAAAGAGGGTATGAGTGCTAAGCTGTCAGGCTTTCACCTACCCAAACAGGGTGATTTGAGAGCCTAGCAGCTCTGCCACGATCCCCTCCAAAAATGCTGCCCCGAGGGTTAATCCATTGGGTAAGAGGAGGGAGTTTCCCAAGGGGAGGGCAGAGCCAAGGGAGGTGATGAAACCTCCAGGGCATCCAGCCTGGAGTGGATCCCCCTCTGGCAAGGCTTTCCTTGCTTTCTGCTTCCTCCAGCTGAGGCTGTGCCGGTCACCAGGACTGGGCAGGGACCTGGGAAAAAGTGATCCAAGCTGGGAAAGGCTGTGGGATCGTGCCTGTATGGCCGGATGCTTTGGGGTCAGTGCGCATCCGGAGGGGATGCCTCTGCTTGCTGTGCCCATCAGATAGGGCTGCAGCTCGGGAGTGTGGTGTGAATAAAGATGTTTATGCCCCTCTTATCTCCCACAGGGAGTGTCTGAAATGTGCAGGGTGATAAGGGGGCCTGGCTTCCCTCTGGATCCCCTCTCCAAGGGGCAGTGCTGGCTGGGCTCCCTCCTTCCCCGCTGCTGAACTGGGCTGCACTGGTGTCTTGACGCTGCAGCGGGGGCTGTGATGGGGTTTGGGTGTTTTTTTCCTCCAGATCAGCAAAGGTTTCCAAAAAAGGAAATATTTCCAGTGCTGCTCGTGGACAGACGTGAGAGCAGCGAGGGAGCCGTCCCAGCGCCAGAGCCAGCCCCCAGAGAGCCGGCAGTGCGGCTCTGCTCAGCAACTCTGCCCCAACATCTGGACCACATTGTCCTAATTTAGCAAATGAGGGTTTTTTTCTGTGGGTTTGTTTAATTTCCCTGGGGTGGGGGAGGTCTCTGATACTGCACACCCCCCTATTTTATTTTTAAAGGGACAGTGCCCTTATTTGTGCTCCTGCTCCCACTGCAGCCCTTTCCCACCCATTGCCTTCCCAAGGTGATGAGTTATTCCTGCTCCATCCTGGCTTTGGATGGGAGAAGAATTTCATTGTGGTTTCTTGTAAGCACTGA
>JAWWEW010000077.1:4405335-4429784 GCA_035583185.1 Anabacerthia variegaticeps
CCCCGTCCACCCCCCCCCCCCCCCCCCCCGAGTGCTGATGCAGAGGAGAGTTGAGTTTTATTTATTTTTTGGAAACCTTGACCACCCTTACCAACAAATAGATGTTCTCATCCACTCGCTTTTCCTTTTGGAAAGAGCCAGCCAAGCTGCAATGCTGAGCCGTGGCTCTAAAATCCCTTTGGAGATTATTGTGACAGATCTTCCAGCATCTCACCCACCCAAAATGTCACCCATTCTGGCTCCCTGAGAGAATAGGTGGAGGCAGGGCTGGACCAGGGCTGGATTTCAGAGATTTAAGCTTAAATTGTGGAGCTTTGAGCCCTCCCAGGAGCTCTCCTGCAGAGAAGCTGATGCTGCATGTGGTTGTCTCAGAGATGAAAAAGGAGATGCCTTGGGGATGTGTGAGTTTCCACAGCCTCCCACCCTGGGAATTCAGGGATGGAGCTGGCTCTGACAGTGCCCAGCCTGACCCTGCCCTCACTTAATGGCTCTGGGGGTTTTATTGGGATAAAACCACCCTGCAAGGGATGTGAGGAGATGCTGAGTTGACACCTCCCCTCCTGCAGTGGGACAGAGGGCAGGTGGAGCTGGGGGGCATCTCTGAGCAGGGCTGTGGGATGGCTGGGATAGAGGGGTGGGCACACATCCCCCCACACCTCTGCCACACTGATGCCATCAGGGAAGGTGGATTTGTCACGGATGAAGTCCCTGCACTGTGAGTTTGGCACCAGCAAACCTGAGCTGCCTCCAGGTCACCCCAACCCGGGGCTGTGCTCAAGGTGCTGAGTCAGCAAGGTGGCAGAGACTGGGGTCAAAAATAGGCTGGGGGCTGCCAGGGCCCTGCAGGAAAATACCCCTCGGATGGCACAGGAATGGTTTCTTTCACCTTTTGCAGTAGTTTTGTTGCTGTGGAGGCTCCTGAGTCAGAGTATTTAGGGCTCCAGGGAAAGGGGAAGGATACAGCCCTGGGGTTAAACAGCTTCTCCCTGGGAATCCCACAGCAGGAATGATGCTGCTCATCCCATAAGGTGCCACATGGCTCTTGAGGTCCTGGGAGCACCCCGGGTATCACCCAGCACCCTGGTTAAAACCCACCTGCCCAGCCTGCTTTTCACCCATGTATTTTTCCAGCCATTTCCCTTCCTGGGACAGGAATGTACGTGATGATTGATGGGATCTGGAGAGAACCAGCCACCCCTTCCCATAGCAGGGAGCCCTGAGGGGTGGGGGTGTGCAAAGGAGCTAATTTGGAGGGATGACCCCGGTGGGATGGGGAGGCTGTGGGGGAGGAACACGCCTGCTGATGTGGTTTTTGGCTATCCCTGTTTGCAGAGGGCTCTGGGCCAGCCACGGCCTCCTGACAAACTTGGAGTTTTTCTACTCGTTTGCAAATTCATCCCTGGGGTCAAGCAACCTGAACCCAGGGCAGAAGATACCCCAGGTGGAAACCTCTCCAGCACTGGGAGCCTCAGCACTGGGATCCAGGATGCCAGGAGCAGGGAGGGAGCTGGACCAGCCCACCAGGACTTGTGCCACCTCCCCTTGCTGCAGGGAGAGGCTATGCTGGTCCTCTGCTGTAGGACTCCAGTGCAGAAAGATTTGGGCTGTGGGAGGGAGATAGAGAACCCCTTTGGAGGGGAGGGTGGATGCTGCCTGAGCGGGAATGTGTGACAGCAGATCCTGGCAGTGTTGGGTGGAGAGAAATTCTTCCCATATTTGTCTCCATGAGAAGCTGAAGGGACGTGAGCCCTTCTGACTGTGTTGTGATAAGGGCAAGGAGTCAGGAGCTTTCTAGGAAAGGAGGGACTGGGCTGGAGCCCACAGTGACTCCACACTTTGTTCTTCCTGCCCCTGACGGGCTCCTGACGGCTTCTCCTGCAGCCCTGGTGCCTTTTCACTCTGCCTCTCCTTTTTTGGTGCTCCTTTCCCGGCAGGCTCCATCCGGCAGGAAGCCGGGGAGCTGGAGATAAGCCCAAAGGAGGGGAACTGAACATTGACCTCTGTGCAATGGGCTCACCCCCAGCAGGCCCATTCCTTGCTCACTGCGGGGTTTCTAAGGGCATGTCTGGAGAAAATGGGGAGAAAAGGTGATTTGCCTTTTGCCAAAGTAGCAAGTCATTTCAAAAGTCACAGCCTGCTGTGTTCACATCCCACCACACCCTCCTCTAGCCATCCCACAGAGACAGGCTGTCCTTTTAGCTCTGCCAAAACCCAAACCTGAGGCTCTTGAGCTGCCAGGAGGCACGAGGGCGTTGGCAGGGCTGTGTTACCCATCGCTCCTTGGCAGGGGTTGCTGAGCTCCTGCTCCGAATCCCAGCAGGACGTGCTGATCCCAAATCCCAGCAGGACGTGCCGATCCCAAATCCCAGCAGGACGTGCCGATCCCAAATCCTACCAGGACATGCTGATCCCAAATCCCAGCAGGACGTGCTGATCCCAAATCCCATCATGACATGCTGATCCCAAATCCCCTCTCTCTGCGACCTCCCTGGAGCACAGACAGTGCGCCCCAAAACCCATTGCTCCTGGTCTGGGGTTGGGTGTGATGAAGCAGGGGCTCTCCAGGGAAAAACGGGGGGTGTTTTTCCTTCTCCCAGCATATTCCTGGGGGGATCTGGCTCCTGACCACGTCCCTCTCCCCCAGGTCTGGGCTCAGTCGTCCCCTCGCTGTGACCTCCGTGCCAACCTGGTGCACAACGGCTGCGGGCAGGAGCACATCGAGTCCCCCCGCAGCAGTGTCACCATCCTGGAGGACAGACCCCTCAGCAACAAGGGCTCGGGGGGGGCCACCACCACCCAGATGAGCCCCCAGAGAATACGGCTGAACCTGCGGCCAGGTAAGAGCCCCCCGAGTGCTGCGGGAAGGGGGGAGGAGGTGGGAACACCCCAAAGGGCTCCAGCACTGCGTGAGCCATCGCTGTGCCTGGCCAGCCAAGGTGGGGGCTGCACTGAACCCTCCAGCCCATCCCTGCTGGGCAGCCTCCCAGGTGCTTGCTGTGTTCAGCCCCTTGCCTCGGTCCTGATGTACCCAAGGGGCAGGAGTGGATGTGACCTCGATGACACACGGGTTATTTTATAAAGCACTTGGGTCCTGAGGCGCTGCTGCCGCTCTCGGAATTCCTGGGTGGAAGTCAGCTCGGTGTCTAATGAGCCGTGGAGCAGCTGGCAGGGCTGGGCTGCCAACAGGTCCTGTCATTTCCCTGGCTCCCTCCAGCAGGGCAGGCTGGAGCCAATTAACTGCTCTGGTCCTCTGCCAGCATCCAGGAGTTTCAAGGATGCTGGGCAGCAGGCAAAGCTAACGGGAGTCGCTTGCCCGAGGTCACCAAACCGGTTTGGGGAATGTGGAGCCATCCTGATCTGCCCCAGACAGCCCCCCATGGGTGACTCTTCCAGTCTCAGCAGGAACAATTTTGGTTCCTTGTGCTCTGGGGTGAGATATCAGTGGCTGATAGCATGTGGCACATCCCTGGGCCTGGCCAGGAGGAGCCCTGACCCATGTGAAGGGCAGAAGTGTCTGAACACAATGACATGGAGCTGCTAAGTGGCCTTTGTTCTATTTAGGTCTAAAGGTATTTGGCAGGAGAGGGGTGGGTGTGTTGCTTTGGAGAGGAGCAGAGTGCTGTAAATCCCAGCTTGATACCATCTCTGCCCAACCAAGAGAGGGGTTTGGCATGAGTCATGTGCCTTGACTCGTGAACCAAGACCAGATCGTGAAGGATACAAGCAGGACAAGTCACAGCTCATGTCCCACTAGCTCAGAGTCCTCACGGTTTCAGCTCAGCAAACAGAAACAGCTGCTTTCTGAGCACAAAGATGGGACTCCTGGCTCTGTGGTGGGGGGAGGATGGAGCTCTTTGGGCTCTCAAAGATTTTGAGACTTCCCCCATCCTGAAAGAACGTGACATGCGGCTTTAGATGGAAATGTGAAAACAGTAACAATTTAAGCTCAATTAAAGCTTTTTCCCTCAACATTTGAGGTGTTCTGACAAGGCTGCAGCTGTGCCCTGGCTTATGTTTCAAAGAAGCCGTTTCAAAGATCAGAAGAAAGAACCTTTGTCTCTTAAAAAGGCAGAAAGAAAAGGTCAACTCAAAGCAATTTCAGCTTTTTTTTTTAAAAAAAAAAGTGCAAAAGTCGTCAAAACTGGCCCGATCCCCAGAAGGATCTGTCTAAGGAAGGTTGTTTCAATGGAAAATGATTCACCCAAAATTTCCCAGTAGAGGCTGGGAGGAGTCAAGGGGAGAGAGAGGAATGGGGGAAGCCTTGGGAGATGCTCCCTGTCAGACCTGCTGCCCACACATTGCGTGTTCCACTCGCTCCATCCACGTGTGCAGGACATCCTGGGGAGTCCGATCTGCTCATGCCCTGGTCCTGAGAGGTTTGGAGAACAGGAACCATCAGCCACATCTGCCATAGAACCATGGAATGGTTTGGGTTGGAAGGGACCTTAAAGCTCATCCAGTGCCACCCCCTGCCATGGGCAGGGACACCTTCCACTAGCCCAGGGTGCTCCAAGCCCCATCCAACCTGGCCTTGGACACTTCCAAGGGGTGCACAACCTTCCAAGGGGACACTTCCAAGGGGTGCACTGCACATCTTCTGGGCAAGCACCTAAGGGTTTTGCCCCTCTGTATCTGTTTAAGGGTGATGTTCTCCCCCCAGCAGCTTCTAACCATCCCCTTGAGTTCCTGCTGACCCCATGGCTTGACTTTCTCCCTAATCCTGTGGTGAGCCCCACTGCTCCTCCCGGGAGAGGAGCTCTCATTCTGTTGCCCTGTCACTTTTCAGATGACTCCCAGGTCTTCCATGTCCAAGTGCGTCAGGTGGAAGACTACCCCGTGGACATCTACTACCTGATGGACCTGTCCAACTCCATGAAGGACGATCTGAGGAACATCCAGAACCTGGGCACGAAGTTGGCCAGCGAGATGCGCAAACTCACCAGCAACCTCCGCATCGGCTTCGGGGCCTTCGTGGACAAGCCCATTTCCCCCTACATGTACATCTCTCCTCCAGAGGCCGTGAAGAACCCTTGCTATGAGTAAGTCCCAGCCTGAGGGAGACCTGTAAGGGCTACAAGTCGATGGGGCATCAGTGGAGTGTGGCTGGAAATTCACACTGGTGGATCTCAGCAGGGAGATGGGTGCCTGATCCTGGGCAGGGTGTAGACCTTGCTGCACTGCATGTCCTGCTGGTGGAGGGATGAGGAGCAGGTCTAGACCAGAAGTATCATTGTCACTGGAAAGTTCTTAAGGGAACAATTTTACACCACGTTTTAGGAGAAATGTCAAGGCTTGAAGAGAATGACTTCTAAAAATCCCAGCAGGACCAAGGCTGGGAGCTGACCTGAGCCCAGCACCTCTAGAACACATGGTTGATTTTTTAAAAGGTCCTTCACCAACCCATGACTGTGGTTGGGTCCCTCCACCATGTCCAGGGCAGGACCGTGGGACATGGGGTGGCTGCAGGGCAGGGGTGGGAGCTGGAAGAGCCCTGTGACCCCCTGAGTGTCCTGCTCCCCCAGGATCGGTGAGACCTGCCTGCCCATGTTTGGCTACAAGCACGTGCTGTCGCTCACGGACGAGGTGAGGCGTTTCAACGAGGAGGTGCGGAAACAGAGCGTCTCGCGCAACCGCGACGCACCCGAGGGCGGCTTCGATGCCATCATCCAGGCCACCGTGTGTGATGTAAGGGGCACGGAGTCCTGCCTGGGGCTGGGCTCACCAGGGCACTGGGCATCAGGCTGGGCCGGGTGGGTGGGCAGGGACCACCCAATCCCACCAGGATAGGATCACAAGCCTTGTTTGAGTTGCTGTGCGACTTGGCTCTGGGGAGAGAGGGTGGATATTCAACCAGGGCATTTCTAGCCCAGTAGCCAAGGCAAGGGAAGAGCAGGACCTTAAGTGGTCCTGGCAGGAGAGGGGAGCAGAGGATGTGCGTGGGAATTGATGATAACCCCATGTCAGCCCTGCAGTGATCAGCCCAAAGGGACAATATCTCCTGTGGCTGCACCTTGATTTTGCTGGAGGGGTTTTACACCTCAGTCATTAAACGCCTTGATTAGCACTAGCAAATCAACCACAGAATCAGAGAACACCCTGAGTTGGGAGGGACCCCCAAGGACCATCCAGTCCTAGCCTTGGCTCTGCACAGACACCCCAACAATCCCACCCTGTCCCTGTCCTGTTGTCCAAACCCTCCTGGAGCTCTGGCAGCCTTGGGGCTGTGCCCACTGCCCCGGGGAGCCTGGTCAGTGCCCACCACCCTCTGGGGGAAGAACCTTTGCCTGAGATCCAACCTAACCCTCCCTGGCACAGCCTCAGCCATTCCCTGGATGCTGTCTCTGGTCCCCACAGAGCAGAGATCAGAGCCTGCTCCTCCTCTGCCCCTCTCTTTGAAGTTGTCCCTGCCATGAGCTCTCCCCTCAGTCTCCTTTTCTGCATCTGAACACACCAAGTGCCCTCAATGTCCTCACACACTTCCCCTCCAGACCCTTCCCCATCTTCATTTCCCTCCTTTGGACACTCTCTAAGAGCTTGATATCTTTCTTATTAAAGCCCATCTTCCACTTGTACCAGCAGCCCATGCCCCCCTGGCAGCCCCCACACTCCCCCAGCACTGCCCTGGCCAAGCGATTCCCTCGGTTCCCTCTGCTGCTGGTTGGTCCCTTTGGCCAAGCCATGGCTCAGGGGGCACAAGGGCAGCAGTGGGGGGCTGGCACAGGGGGCTACCCCCAGCAGGGGCTGCCACAGCACTGGGAGGTGTCTTTCACTGCAGGAGAAGATTGGCTGGAGGAATGATGCTTCCCACCTGCTCGTCTTCACCACGGATGCCAAGACCCACATTGCCCTGGACGGGCGGCTGGCCGGGATCGTGCAACCCAACGATGCCCAGTGCCACATTGACGAGGATAATTTCTACTCTGCCACCACCACACTGGTAAATCCCCACCCAGGCATGGGGTTGTGGGGCCCAGAGCTCCTGTTGAGTCCCCATGGGATAGGGAAGGTGGTCTAGCTGTGGCTGGAGAGCGTGATGGGGAGCAGGGTGGTGGAGGTACATGTTCCTAGGGTGTAGCCTCTCCTCTTCCCCAGGACTATCCCTCTCTGGGCCTGATGACTGAGAAACTCTCCCAGAAGAACATCAACTTGATCTTTGCTGTGACGGATACAGTTGTTGGCCTCTACCAGGTATCATCTGCTGTGCAAAGCCACCTTTTGGGGGGTTGGTGTGTCCCCAGGAGCCACTCATGTGTGGCTGGAGATAGCTTGGTGGTCTCCTGCCCTACCAGAGCTCTCTGAGAAGCTCCTGTGTGCCTGGATCAGCCTTGACCCAGCTATGGCATGTTCACCCATCACAAACAGACCCTGTTTATGATATTTCTCCAGAACTACAGTGAGCTGATCCCAGGCACAACCGTGGGCACCTTGTCCAGAGACTCCAGCAACGTCCTGCAGCTCATCGTGGACTCCTACGGGGTGAGTGTGTGACGTGATGGCCCCACAACAGCTCTCTGCCTCCCAAAATAGCCACTGCTTCACTCTGCACACAGCCCACACAGATTTGGCCGCTCCCCCAGCCCAGAGCATCCTCCCTGGAGCAGCTGTGAGCATCTGCCTCCACCCAAAGTGTGCAGGCACCCCTGGGAGGGGAGATCACTGTGTTCACTGCCTGCCCCTCCCCATCCTCAAAGGCTTTGGAGGGAATGACGGAGGGGATGATGTAGCCGAGTCTTGAGAAAGACTTGGAGCACTTGGCTCCTTTCCTGCGTGCGTGGGAGCATCTCTGTGGGGCCTGGGGGGACCCTCCCCGGGACTGAGCCCTCCCCAGTGCTGTGTCTTCATCCCTCCTCTCTCCTCCCCTAGAAAATCCGCTCCAAGGTGGAGCTGGAGGTGCGGGACCTCCCCGAAGAGCTGTCCTTGGCCTTCAACGCCACCTGCCTCAACGACGAGGTCATCCCTGGGCTCAAGTCCTGCGTGGGGCTCAAGATCGGGGACACGGTGAGGATCCTGGTCATGGGCTTGGCTTTTCTCCCCCCCTACAAAGCAGCACTGCCAGATTGTCTGGTGCCCTGCAGCAGCACCGTCCACTTGTCCCACCACCTCCAGGGTGATACAAACCCTGGAATCTGAGCAGTGGAGAGAAGGGGTCCAGTGGGAGGCGTGCAAGGAGGAAGATGCTTTGAGTCTGCTGGAGGCAAACCCTGTAGTGCTGTAGCTCAGCCCAGGCTGGTGCTCACAGGGCATGGGATCCTAGAATTGTCCAGATTGTAAAAGACCTCTAAGATTGAGTCCAGTGCTAACCCAGCACTGCCAGGTCCCCTAAACCATGTCCTGAAGCACTAAATCTACATGGTTTTTATACACTTCCAGGAATGGTGATTCCACCACTTCCCTGGCAGCCTGTTCCAATGCTTCACCACCCTTTCAGTGTACAATTTCTTCCTAATACCAATCTAAAAATTCACCTGGCTAGTGTGGCAGGGAGGTGCCCTGGCCCAAACCGTGCTGGGACAGCTTTGATAAGCCCAAAGAGTCCTGCTGGGCCCCATTTCTGAGCTCCTTAATGGGATGGAGCAGGTACCCCAATACCCTTATTGTACCTGTCAGTACCATGCTCAGACAGCTTTCATAAGCCCAAAGAGACCTGCTGGGCCCCATTTCTGAGCTCCTTAATGGGCTGGAGCTGGTACCTCAACACCTGTTATGTAACTGTACCCCAACACCTGTACTGTACCTGTTCCCCAACACCTGTATTGTACCTGTCAGTACCTCACTCAGACAGCTTTCCTAAGCCCAAAGAGACCTGCTGGGCCCCATTTCTGAGCTCCTTAATGGGCTGGAGCTGGTACCCCAACACCTGTATTGTACCTGTACCCCAACACCTGTATTGTTCCTCTCAGTACCTCACTCAGACAGCTTTCCTAAGCCCAAATAGACTTGATGGGCCCCATTTCTGAGGTCCTTAATGGGCTGGAGCTGGTACCCCAACACCTGTATTGTACCTGTACCCCAACACCTGTATTGTACCTGTCAGTACCTCACTCAGACAGCTTTCATAAGCCCAAAGAGAATTGATGGGCCCCATTTCTGAGCTCCTTATTGGGTTGGAGCGGGTACCCCAACACCTGTATTGTACCTGTACCCAAACACCTGTATTGTACCTTTACCCCAATGCCTGTGTTGTACCTGTACCCAAACACCTCTATTTGACCATGTACCATGCTGAGACAGCTTTGACAAGCCCAAAGATTCCTGCTGGGCCCCATTTCTGAGCTCCTTAATGGGATAGAGCAGGTACCCCAATACCCTTATTGTACCTGTCAGTACCATGCTCAGACAGCTTTCATAAGCCCAAAGAGACCTGCTGGGCCCCATTTCTGAGCTCCTTAATGGGTTGGAGCATGTACTCCAACACCTGTACTGTAACTGTACCCCAACACCTGTATTGTACCTATACCCCAACACCTGTATTGTACCTGTCAGTACCGTGCTCAGACAGCTTTGACAAGCCTCAAGAATCCTGATGGGTCCCATTTCTGAACTCCTTAATGGGCTGGAGCTGGTACCCCAACACCTGTACTGTACCTGTACCCCAACACCTGTATTGTACCTGTCAGTACCTCACTCAGACAGCTTTCCTAAGCCCAAAGAGACCTGCTGGGTCCCATTTCTGAGCTCCTTAATGGGCTGGAGCTGGTACCCCAATGCCACGCCGGCATTGAGCCCCAACCACACCCCCTTGTGCCTTCCAGGTGAGCTTCAGCATCGAGGCCAAGGTGCGGGGCTGCCCCCAGGAGCGGCAGAAATCCTTCACCATCAAGCCCGTGGGCTTCAAGGACAGCCTGACGGTGCTGGTGGACTTCGACTGCGACTGCTCGTGCGAGAGCCACGCCGAGCCGCGGAGCCCGTCGTGCAGCCAGGGCAATGGCAGCCTGGAGTGCGGCGTGTGCCGCTGCCACGCCGGGCGCCTGGGCTCGCACTGCGAGTGCTCCGAGGAGGAGTACAACCCCTCGCAGCAGGACAACTGCAGCCCCCGGGCCGGGCAGCCCCTGTGCAGCCAGCGCGGGGAGTGCATCTGCGGGCAGTGCGTGTGCCACAGCAGCGACTTCGGCAAGGTCACGGGCAAGTACTGCGAGTGCGACGACTTCTCCTGCGTCCGCTTCAAGGGGCAGATGTGCTCGGGTGAGTCGCTGAGTAAGGGGGTGGCGGAGTGTTCTGAGTCGGGGGAGTCATCAGTGGGTCGTCAATGAGAGGGTGGCAGCGTGTTCTGAGTCGGGGGAGTCATCAGTGGGTCATCAATGAGAGGGTGGCAGCGTGTTCTGAGTCGGGGGAGTCATCAGTGGGTCATCAATGAGAGGGTAGCAGCGTGTTCTGAGTCGGGGGCGTCATCAGTGGGTCATCAATTCTTTCCCTGCCTTTGTTAAATAGAGATTGTTGAGGTTTTTCCCCCAGGGGGTTTGCGTGCTCCCCAGTGAGGCACCAGTCAGGTGGTGTCAGGACCAGAAAGAAGCACCTTAAAAAGTTCCAGCCAGGCTTTTTCTGTCTTCTCCATCCCTGACTGAATGGCCCATTGGGACGTAAGATAACGTGCAGGTACCCTCGAAATGCCAGCCAGTGGAAGGAGTTCAGGAACATTTGTTCCTAGATTTACAAGGGATAACTTCTAACAGAGCTGCAAAAAGCTCTGGGGCTCAGAAAGACACACCTCCTGTTACCTTCAAGGCTTTTATCTTGGCTGGTCTCCCCCCAAGCCCTCCACAGTATGCAGGTCTGTAACATCTGAGGGTTTATCTCTCCTCAGACCAGAGAGAGAGCCTGCAGAAGGGAAAAACCATCCAACTGCCTTAGAGAAAGGTACTTCTTCTAGGCAGGAAAGACTTCCTAAGCAAAACAAGCCCTAATCTTGCTATAAATCTTCTG
Source organism: Anabacerthia variegaticeps (assembly GCA_035583185.1). Lineage (NCBI taxonomy): Eukaryota > Metazoa > Chordata > Aves > Passeriformes > Furnariidae > Anabacerthia > Anabacerthia variegaticeps. Next base: position 4,416,256 of record JAWWEW010000077.1, read on the forward strand.
GAAAGGGTATCTACACTCACCCCCATACAGAGATCAAACCCACAGCCTTGGTGTTACTGGCACCAGGCTCTGACCAGCTGAGCTCATCTCAGGGTGTTTAGGCTGCCCGAGCTCATGAAGACAGAAGCTGTTTTGGGGGCTTGTCTTCCCCACCTCTGGCTTGCTCAGCCATGGCTCTGCCTGGCCAGCCCTGGTCTGAAGCAATGTCAGGGGATAACTTTCTTTTTGGCACCTTCGGCTGGGGAAGGGTGATGGATAGAGGGTTAAAAAGGAGACCCTGGTCCCCTCCCAGCCCTCATGGCAGGGCTGGTGGGAACTCGGGGAAGTGCCCTGCTCAAACCACAGCCCCTGACACATCAGAGGTATTGCAGGAGGAAACCCTGGGGTGGAGGCAGAGGGAGAGGTGGTTTTTATCCTCCACCCAGTTGCTGTAGACTGATGGAAAGAGCATTGGGGAAGTAAATTCTCCTGCCTCCCTGGCCTTACACCATCTCCCCTCCTGAATATTCATCTTTTCCACATGCTGACAGACTCCCCCACACCAGCCCTTCTGCTGCTTCACTGCTGGGGAGAGAGGATCAGGTCCTTGGGTTTTCTTCCCCTCTGCAGAACCCCTGTCCCAGCAGCAATTCCACATGTCCTGATGTGCCAGGGCCTCTTTTTCATCAGGAACCCACATCTAGGCTTTCTCACACCCACATCTCAGTAACCACTGGAGCTCTGAGTGACTCCTGGTGCTCTGCCCATCTCCTGTGTTTCCAAGTGGAAGTGCCCAAGGCTGGGGCATGAAGCTGTGGCATGTCCCCTCCAGGAGCAGAGCACCCCAAAAGTGATTCAAAAGGGGAATAAGAGAGAAGTAGTTACCCCCTTTTTTATCCCCAGCCTCCCTCCATGAGCCCAGATGAGGTGGCAGCTCACACAATGCCAAAAAAGCCACCACTTTCCTGCTGAGAGCCCCCAAATCCCCAGGAAAACATCAGTGGCCAAAGCTGATCCCACTCTGCTGGAGCCCAGCATGGGTGAGGTGAAACCTATGGCCAGATGACACACAGTTCCTGCTCCCTGATGTCCCCAGAATGAGTTTTGGGATCCCACCTTCCCCTCAGGCCAACTTCATGGCTGTTCTGCTGGGATTGACCCTTTATCTGCACAGCCTGCCGATAACAGAGGTGGGAACACTGTGCTTTCCCCCCCCTGAGCAGTCAGTGCCCGCAGGGAGCCTGTTCCTGTTTGCACAAGGGCTGCCAGGGGCTGGGATGGCTGAAGGACGATGATGAAGAGCTGCCCCCAGCCAGGGCGGGCTGTTAATTAACCTGAACTGTCTGACCCCGTTGGCATCAAACCCGCCCCACTGAGCCACTTCTCCCCAGCCTGCCCGTCTCTTTCCATGCCCTGTCACCCAGCGTGGCACTATCTTCCTGTGACTCAGCCCTAGTTCCTCATTAACGGGGTTACACATTTATTTCTCATGCTGGTGCCTCCAAGGCCATGGCAGGGACGTCTGATCTCCCACCGGGACCAGAGTTCCTGGGCAGTGTCCAGCATAAACCAGGGGTTTGGGATGGTGCCCAGCTGATCCCACACCAGGAGCAGCGTTTCCAAACAGTGCCCAGCCAGGAGCAGGGTTTTGGGATAGTGCCAGCTGATCCCACATCAACAAGAGCATTCCTGGACAGTGCCCAGCCAGGAGCAGGGGTTTGGGATGGTGCCCAGCTGACCCCCCACCAGGAGCAGCGTTCCTGGACAGTGTCCAGCATAAACCAGGGTTTTGGGATGGTGCCCAGCTGATCCCACACCAGGATCAGCATTCCCAGCACTCCTCACTGTGCTCAGGGCTGGGAACGGGTCGGAGTGTGCCGGCTCCGCGCTGTTTCCACCATTCGCCGTGCCTCGTCTTTGAGCTGGAATCAAACCACAATCCAAATAGCCCCAGGGTTTGGCAGGATTAGAGCACGTCTGTCTGTCTGTCTGTCTGTCTGTCTGATTAAACCAGTCTCAGTGAGCGTGCAGAGCTCGTGGGGCTTTTCCCAGCACTTGGCTTCCCCTGCCTGGTCCAGGGCTGGGAAACGAGTGGGATTTGGGGGGTTTGACCAGATGTCCTGACTCAATCTGAAATACAAAGCCACAGCCAGCGCTTGACTTGCTCAGAGACAAATCTGATTGAGCACCTCCAGCTGCTGCTGCCAACCTGCCAGAGCTGGGGCAGCTCAACCTGGAATCACAGAATATGCTGTGTAGGAAGGGACCTACAAGGATCATCTGATCCGACTCTTAGCCCTGCACAGGACCATCCCCAAGAGTCACACCCTCTGCCCCAGAGCATCATCCAAACCCTCCTGAAGCTCTGGCAGCCTTGGGGCCATGCCCACTGCCCTGGGGAGCCTGGTCAGTGCCCACCACCCTCTGGGAGAAGAACCTCTTTCTAATATCCAACCTAACCCCCCCTGACACAGCTCCAGCCATTCGCTGGGTGCTCTCCCTGGTCTCCACAGAGCAGAGATCAGTGCCTGCCCCTCCCAAGGAACGAGCTCTCACCTCAGTCTCCTCCAGCTGAACACACCAAGTCCCCTCAGCGTCCTCACACACTTCCCCTCCAGACCTTTCCCCATCTTCATTGCCCTCCTTTGTTCCTGTTTGGGTGGGATAAGAGCAGTGTTGGGCTCATTGCAAAGGTTGGGGTTTGGTGTGAGCTGCCGACGGAGCTGCCACTCTGGGACTGGCTGATTGCTAACAGGGGGGCACGGGTGGTCCTGATGCCCTTTGGGTTGTCCCCAGGCCACGGGCAGTGCAGCTGTGGGGACTGTCTGTGTGATTCCGACTGGACCGGCGACTACTGCAACTGCACCACGCGCACGGACACGTGCATGTCCAGCAACGGGCTGGTGTGCTCGGGGCACGGCTCCTGCGTGTGCGGCCGCTGCGAGTGCACCCAGCCCGGCTCCTACGGAGACACCTGCGAGAGGTGCCCCACCTGCCCCGACGCCTGCACCATCAAAAAGTGAGACAGGGCAAGGGCTGGGGCAGCTGGGACCACAGCGGGGGCTGGCAGGGAGCTGGGGTGGGTTATATCCCATTGGGGAGCCAGCAGAGAGCTGGGATTGGTTGTATCATATTGGGGAGCCAGCAGAGAGCTGGGGTGGGTTATATCCCATTAGGGAGTCAGCGGAGAGCTGGGGTGAGCCATTTCTTACTGGGGAGCTCAGTAGAGAGCTGGGGTGGGTCATATCTTATTGGGGAGCTCAGCAGAGAGCTGGGGTGGGTCATATCTTATTGGGGAGCTCAACAGAGAGCTGGGATTGGTTATATCTTATTGGGGAGCTCAGCAGAGAGCTGGGGTGGGCCATTTCTTCCTGGGGAGCTCAGCAGAGAGCTGGGGTGGGTTATATTCCATTGAGGAGCCAGCAGAGAGCTGGGGTGGGTTATATCCTACTGGGGAGCTCAGCAGAGAGCTGGGGTGAGTTATATCCCATTGGGGAGCTCAGCAGAGAGTTGGGGTGGGTTATATCCCATTTGGGAGCCAGCAGAGAGCTGAGGTGGGCCATTTCTTACTGGGGAGCTCAGCAGAGAGCTAGGGTGGGTCATATCCCGTTAGGGAGCCAGCAGAGAGCTGGGATGGATCATATCCCATTGGGGATCTGGCAGAGAGCTGGGATGGATCATATCCCATCCAGGAGCCTGCAGCAGTACCAGCAGGAGCTCTCACCAGCTGCAGCCCCGCTGGGTTGCCATTGTGGTGATTTCCACAACCTGAGACTGAAAAGTGTGATGATCCCCTGAGGGGAGAACAGAGGAGCTCACAGTACCTCCCTCCTCTTCCTCCTCCTCCTCCTCCTCAGGGATTGTGTGGAGTGCAAGAAGTTTGAGCGGGGCAGGCTGGTGGAGGAGCAGACCTGCAGCCGCATGTGCCGGGACGAGATCGAGGTGGTGCAGGAACTGAGTAAGAGGAGACCCAAACCCTGCCCTCAAGTGTGGCAATCCAAGTGTGCCTTCCCTCTGTGTGTACCCCCCCAGCATGGGGGCTCTGAGCCTCTTGCTCTGCCAGGTGACAGGGGCAAGGACGCCGTGAACTGCACCTACAAGGACGAGAATGACTGTGTGATGAGGTTCCAGTACTACGAGGACTCCAGTGGCAAGTCTGTCCTCTATGTCATCGAGGAGCCTGGTAAGGTCTGGGTGCCACACTCAGGCTGGGGGTGGAGAACGTGCAGTGCTGGGTTTCTGTGCCAGCCTGGGGGATTTTGAGTGCCCTTTGTACCTCCCAGCCCAGCCAAGCTCATGGGGCACCGCAGTCAGGGGCTGAGAGGAGTTAAAGAGCTGCTTTGTTCCCTGCTTGGGTGCCAGCGGGGCCGTGATTTCCTGCCTCTCACGTCTCACATTTCCTCAGCTATTTCACCCCCTCGATGAGGCCAAGGACGGGGGTTCAACCTTCCCACCACCCTGATCCTGTGTCTGACTCCAGGGATGTTTGTTCTTCTTGGGAAGCAGACAAGAGAGGGCTCCCTTTAGGAGCCCAGGGGTCCCCAGTGACCTCAAGGTCTGATTTCCAGCTGAGCCGGGGGCTGTGTGGCTGCAGGTCTTTGGAAGCAGGGCCATGAAGCTCTCATTGCACTGCCTTCCCTGGGCATGGTGCAGCCCAGCCTCCTGGCCCTGCAGCCCAGAGGGGGAGAGGAGAGAGACAGGGGAAGGTTGGGGGGAGCAGGGGGCTCACACTGGATCTCACCACCCCAGTTTGCCAACGTGGTGCTGATGCAGAGTCAAGAGCAGGGGCGGTGTGGTGGTTTGGGGTGAACTTCCACCAGGACTAGGATTTGGTCTCTGGTGCCATCCCCCACCACGGGTGGGTCCTGTGATGCCCCTGATCTGGATTGCTTCAAGCTTGGATGCAGACCACACCCTACAGACAGGAGCTCGAGGCTCTCAGCACGTGGATGGGATCCTTGGATGGGATCCTTGGATGGGATCCTCCTTGACAGAGCCTACTGTGCTCAGGATGGAGGCTCCTGCTCCCTGCCAGGGGAGGATGAAGCCCTCCTGAGACCAGAGGAACTCCATGCACCCATAGCCTGGCAGCCCCAGAGCTGCTTTTGGTCGCCCAGGGGGTACTGAGCCCTCCCCAACCCTGCCCTGCTCTGTGCTGCAGACTGCCCGAAGGGGCCAGATGTCCTGGTGGTCCTGCTCTCGGTGACAGGGGCCATCCTGCTCATCGGCCTCGCCGCCCTGCTCATCTGGAAGCTCCTCATCACCATCCACGACCGCCGGGAGTTCGCCCGTTTCGAGGAGGAGAAGGCCAGGGCCAAGTGGGACACGGTGAGGACCAGTGGGTTGGGGGTGCTGGGCAGGAGCCCCCAAATCCCACAGCCCCTGGCTTGAGGGATGCAGATCCCAGTGCTCCCAGCATGAGAGCCCAGCTGCTGCCTGTGGCCCCATGCCATGTCCTCAGGGACCAGCTTGCTCCATCCCTCCCTGAAGGCTGGGACAGTGTCCCAGGCAGGACTCAGGGTCACAGCCCTTCCCTGAGCCTGCTGTGGTCCCAGGGGCTGTCCACAGGTGACAGCAGATGTCCCAGACGATTCTCCCACCTCCAGCATATCCCAAGCAGTTGTCAGCAGCGTGACCCCCTTACTCACTGCCCACACCAGTGTTTCCATCCCGTGAGTGAGGGGGAAGGTCCCTCCTGCCACGGGATGCTGGAAGGGCTGAGACACCCAGAGCACAAGGGAGGGGGCTGGGACAGCACTGGTGCCTTTCCCCCATCCCTCCTCCATCTCCTGCCCCCATAAAGGGAAGGGATGGGGTGGGATGGGATGGGATGGGATGGGATGGGATGGGATGGGATGGGATGGGATGGGATGGGATGGGATGGGATGGGATGGAGTGGCTCTTTCTGGAGGTCTCTCTGCTCCTGAGCTCCTGCTGCTTTTCCTCCCCTCCACAGCAGGCTGTTCTCCTCCATGAAACCTTCTGGAGGGCCACTAAGCTGTGGAGTAGACAGGGAGCCACCTGGAGTGCTGAAATGGTGCCTCAGCTTCCCCAGGTGCTAAGTAGAACAACTGCTGATGCCAAGCACAGAGTGTTGATGCTCTTTCTCCTCCTCCTTTTTCCTCCAGACACACAACCCTTTATATAAAGAGGCCACATCCACCTTCACCAACATCACATACCGGGGGAACAATTAAGGATGCCACATCCAGCACTGGCCGTGGGATCAGCCGAGGATCCGTGGAATCCTGTGGACTCCAGTTTACAGACCTTGCGTGTGTCTGCCTGTGTGAATGTGTAATTTAACAACCCCCTGACTGCCTCCAGGCCCTCCAAGTATTGTCCATCACCCCACTGTACTGCAGGGACGTGCTCTCCAGGGCAAACCTCAGTCCTTACCTCGCGGGCCGCTGGTGGAGCCGGCGGCCCCTCCATACACTGAATGCGGAGAAATGGCACTTTCTCTGCCAGTCTGTGAACTCTTCGGTGCTCATCAAGCCAAGGGGACTTCGGGAGAAGCTGCTTGAACCACGTGCTGAGCTGTTCTCTCCTCCACAGCCCATGCTGGTGGAGCCCTGCCCGCTCAGATCACTGGACTCCATCCCCCTGGGCACAGGAGCCATCTCCTATGGGGACAGGGCAGCTGGCAGTGGGCAGGAGCCATCCCTGCTTTGTGTGTTCAGGACACTGCTTTGGAGCAGCCCAGCAGCCCCCTCCTCCTTGCAGCCACGTGTTTCTGGCACTGCTGTGACCAGGGGGGTGAAAAGCTGTGCCTTCCCTCACTCCCTCCCCATTGCACCACCAGCCAACTCCATGTAGCACCAGCTGTGCTGGTCCCAGTTGCAGCCTGGCTCAGCCCCTGGGATGGTGCTGAGCTCCCCCTGTCCCCCCTCACTGTCCCCATGCCCACAGGGATGGGCAGGCAGCAGCCTCAGGAGGGTCATGTACCCTGTTATCTCTCAAGCCTGGCCACCTCTCTCCCCTTTCCATGCTTTTTGAGCTGTGCAACTGCACCACGCCTGGTTTCCTGCACAGCTCAGGGTTCCAGCAGAGCAGGCAGGGCTCAGGCCATGTCCTGCTGCCTGGGGCTGTGTGTCACCCGTGGGGGGAACAGAGATGTCCCAGTCTGGCTGTAGCAGTGCTGCTGCCTGGTCCCTGCCCCACCAGAGCTCAATCCCCCTCAACGGCCCCAAAAAGCAACAGCGACCTTGAGCCCAGTGTGGGGTTGGCCCCGAGGGCCCCAGCAGCGTTGGCTGAGCTGGTGGTGGCCCTGTGTCCCTGTCCCCTGGCTGTCCCAGCAGTGTGGGAGCAGGGATGGGAGTTGGTCCTGGGTGGGATCTGGGGCTGAGCCCCAGGGCAGGGAGAGGGGATGGAAGGGCAGCACCAGAGTGGCAGCAAATCACACCATGAAAATAAAAATAACTTAAAAAACCCCAACTCAGACTACTAATGGTGTCAGTGTCCCCAGCAGCAGCCTGTGTCCAGGCTTCCTGCCCTGTGGGCAGCCCCTGGCACCCCAGGGTGACTTGGGGAGCTGGTTTGAGCTGAGGTGGGTTGAGGGATGGTGGAACACTGGTACCCACTGGCTGTGGGGTCCCTGTGGGGGTCTCTGCACACTCTCTGGTGCCTTTCAGGGCATGGGTACCAAACTGGGGGTCACACAGAAAGTTCTGGAAAACCTGTTTGCTTGACTCTTCCAACACCACACACACACCCTGGGCCAGGAGGTGCCCCCAGGGCACACGGTGTGACCAGGCACCTGGGGCATCCCAGACAGGGCTCACGTGGGTGATTCCAGCACCCAAATGGGATCTGGGGTGGGTTTAGCTGGGGTGGGTTTAGCTGGGTCTGGCCCCAGGAGGAACATTTTGGCTGCGGGGTGAGGAGGAGGAAATGCAAAGGCAGATCCTGCCTGCAACACGAAGGAGCAGGAGGAGCCCCCCAAGCTGCCTGGGGCTTCTTCCACTGGAGAAATCCCAACAATTCCATGTGTGCCATTCAGGCAGAAGAATTCCATTTCTCATGGAGCTGTGGGATGAGACAAGACCCCAGTTTAGCTCTGCCCTTTGATGCCACAGCATGGCTGCTTGCAGGATCGAGCCCATGACCACGAGAAGCAGCTGTTGGGGCTCTGGAGTGACCTTTTTCCCCCAAAATCAAGGCAGTGTCGCTGTGGTGGCCGCAGCAAAGGACTGTGAGCAGCCAGAGGTACCTCCTGGGACAGGGGTGGAGGCAGTGGCTGCTCTCTGCTCCCTGGGAGAAGCCATTTGGGAGAGGTAATAACTCCAACCCTGCTGAACCTGCACATTTTGGGCAGCGTGGAGGCTGTTGGAGGCAGGGACCACTAGATGGTGATGTCTGTACGTGCTCTGTCAGAGCTTTCCAGCTTTCTGGGCTGCTTAATGACCATCTCCCACTTTGGAGAGGGACATTTCCCCCACGGAGGTTTCCAGAGAGCAGGGACACCCTGAAACCCACCTCACAGACGCAGCTCTTGCAGCACCACTTCGTCCCAGGCTTCTTTTTAATGCTCCTTTTATCCCTGAAAGTGCCGAAGTGCTCCCTCTTCTTGGAGCCCAGGAATGCATCAACTCCTTTTGTAAGCTGATTTCTGTTAATAAACCCAAAATGAGCAAATGCATCTCCTGATGCAACCAGGAGATAGTTTAAGGTGCACTTCGTGCCATCCATACCCCAGGACTGGGTTTTCCATGGCCCTAGGAAATTTTCAGGAGTGAAACACATCTCTCTGTCGATTCTAGGGAAGCTGGTCAATGTTGGAGAGAGAAAGTCTCACCTACTCTCAGTGGAAATCCACTTCCCAGACCAAAATTGGAAGGAGGCACTGGAGGACATAGCTGTGGATGGTGAGTATATGGGCATTTTGGGATTGTTCAGGATCTGGAGCATCTGCTGGGCAGAAAGACTAAGATTTGGGGAAGAAGAGGAGAAAGAGCTGGAATTAAAAATAAAAAGCCCAAAAGCTGACATTTCCCAGGGCACAAAATCCCAGAATAATTCAGGTGGGGAAGGACTTCAGGAAGTGTCTAGTCCAGCTTTTTGCTCAAAGCTGGGTCAGTTGTGAGATCAGGCTGGGTTGCTCTGGGATTTATCCATTATGGGATCTCCAGGGCTGTAAAGGAGTCAGAGTTAGCCTGGGATGAAAGTCCCATGCCCAGGGGAAAGCTGGGACATCCAGCCTACATCTGGACAAAAAGGCCTCAGTTTAGGGTGAGATTCTCTAAGGTCACCAAATCCTTTGTGGATATGAGAGTTCTCAGGGTTGTGAACTGACCTTTGGGTGAGACATTTAAAGCTGCAGCCAAGAGTCTCCCTGCAAGCCCTTGCTGGACTTTGGGTTCCTCTTCCTCAAACATATTTGCTGAAGGAATTGGGGTTGTTCAGCCTGGAGAGGAGAAGCTTTGGGGTGATCTGACTGTGGCCTCCCAGGATCTGAAGGAGCCAACAAAAAAGGAGGAGAGAGACTATTTACAGTGCCTGGAGTGCCAGGACAAGAGGAATGGCTTCACATGCACACAGGGCAGGGTTAGATGGGATACTGGGAAGGAATTCTTGGCTGGGAGGATGGGCAGACCCTGGCACATGGTGCCCAGAGAAGCTGTGGCTGCCCCAGCCCTGTGAGTGTCCAAGGCCAGGTTGGACGGGGCTTGGAGCACCCTGGGCTAGTGGAAGGTGCCCCTGCCCATGGCAGGGGGTGGGATTGGGTGGGCTTTGAGGTCCCTTCCAACCCAAACCATTCTGGGATTCTGTGATATTTCCCATTGACTAAGTCTACCTTCCCCATAGCCCTGGGGACACGGCTGACATCCATGATACACATTCCAAGGTGGGCATCATCCCTTTTCCAGGAGCTGCAGGAAGCCCAGGACACACCCCAGGAGGGGACTGGTATTCCCCTCCTTGCTCTCTGCCCCTATATGGCTCCTCCACCAGCAGCCCAGTGACAGGAGCACGGGGAGCCTGGTGGGTCTCTGCAGGTCTGATTCTGATAAATTCTCTGATTCCCCCTTCCCTTTAATCTTGGTTTGAACGTTTGCTTTGCCTTACTTGGCACAGGGGGCACAGCGTGTATCTCAGCAGGACATCAGTGCCACCCCTGAGTGTGTCACAGAAGAAGGGGCTGTGTCTGTGCACAGGGTGTCACATGGGTAGGTGTACAGGGTGCAGTGCGGGTGATGAATGGCCATGGAAAGGGAATTTAATCCTCCTTGGCCTCAGCATCCCACCATGCCTGGGGGGAGGAGGTTTCATTGCATTATTGTGGCTACAGTCCTTTAGATCCTGAGATGGAAGGAATGGGGGGAAGGCAAAAGAGTCACTATTATTATTATTAATAACCTTTTTTTGGCAAGTCTCTCTGCGCCGACTGCCAGCAGGCAGAGGAGCTTTCCAACTCTTTCTTGTTACAGAGGACAGGGTCACTGGATAATCTGGGCTCTGACCTGGTCGTGTTGGAGAACCACTTGACCTCAGAGTCACTGGAGGTGCCAAGTCTGGCTGCTGTGGATGGTGTCTGCCTGGCTGCCCTTCCACTGTCATTCCCAAGGCCTGAAATCTCCCTGCAGAGCCAGTCCCTGCTGCTGGCAACATGCATTCAAATATTCTCCATTCAAACACTGCCCAGGCCCTTCCTCTGAGTACAAAGGTGGCACCCAGGACCTCAACTCCATCCTGGGCTTCACCTGCCCAGCAAGGGGAAGCTGGAAGCCTTAGGACACAGGGAGGTAAGGGGAGATTCTGAGGTCTTATCCCATGCAGGGAGCCTAGAAATCTCTGGAAGCCAACAGATGAGTTACAAGGCTCCTGCATGCCTGGTGCGTGTCAGATGATGAGGATGTGACATTAACACAAGGTAACTGATGCCCTGAAAACACTGCAGGGGGTTCCCAACCACGTGGGATAACCACGGAGGAGTCTGCTGGTGAGGGACTGGCTACCCCTCTAGCAGAAAAATCCTCCTCCCTCGTCTCGGCAGGGTCTTGTACCTTATTTTTGTACCCCCAAGTGACACAGGGACTTCCTGCAGAGACACTGCTGGAAGTGCCACGGCGTGGCTCTCCCAGCCCGGTGCAGCTCAAACCCCTCGGGTACCGGGTTGGGCTGTTTCATGGGACAACAACGCCCTCTTTTGTCCTCTGTGTCTGTTCCAGGGACTGCACTGAGTGGGTGGATGGGTGGATGGGTGGATGGGTGGATGGATGGATGGATGGATTGGGACTCCCTCGAGTGTGGCAGAAGAAGACCCACAAAATTCAGCAAGAACTGTTTCACCCTATGCCTTCCTTTGTGGGCACTGCCCACAGCTCAGGCATGAACAAAATCACAGAATCCCAGAATGGTTTGGGTTGGAAGGGACCTCAAAGCCCACCCAGTCCCACCCCTGCCATGGGCAGGGACACCTTCCACCAGCCCAGGGTGCTCCAAGCCCCGTCCAACCTGGCCTTGGACACTTCCAGGGATCCAGGGGCAGCCCCAGCTTCTTTGGGCACCCTGTGCCAGGGCCTGCCCACCCTCCCAGCCAGCAATTCCTTCCCAATATCCCATTCCCCTTTGTCCTGGCACTCCAGACCCTGGGAATCTGTCCCTGATGGAGCAGCTCTGCAGTTGGGTCTCCCCTGGGGAGCAGTGAATTAATTCTTTATTTTCCTTTACTCGTGTGCACAGCTTTTGCTTTCTCTGCTAAACTGGCTGTCCCTCAACCCATAATTTTCCCAGTTTTCACCGTTCCAGTTCCCTCCCTGATCCTGCTGGTGGGGAATGCAGGGGCTTGGCTGGGATAAAACCACAGAAGGATTGTATGGAAACTGGGATGAGAGCAGAGCAGTGTGACAGGTCACCCAGGTAAACCAGACAGCCACTCCTGAGTTCTGTAACTACACACAGCTATTAAAGAGCAATTTTGTCCTAAGTGCAGAGTGAAATGAAGGCAGAGGTGTAACAACAGCTCTTTTCTTCATTGCTGTTAATCCCCAGCATGAATTGGGCACAACCTGCATCACAGTGTGAGGTGTTGTGTTGTACACACACACATGTCATGCTTCCACCTGGGCAAAGATTGGGATATCAGGAAGAAACTCCCCCCAGTGGGACCAGGAAGGATGAAAACTGGAAAATCTGTGGGTTTAGAGACAGCCAGTTTAGCAGGGAAAGCAAAAGCGGTGCACACAGGTAAAGCAAAATAAAGAATTCATTCCCTGCTCCCCAGGGAGCTGTCCAGAATTCCAGAATTCCCAGCTCTCCCCTGCAGAGCTGCTCCAGCAAGGACATGGAGCTGGTGGAGAGGCCAAAGGAGGCACCAGGATGGGCAGAGGATGGAGCAGCTCTGCTGGGAGGGAAGGCTGGGAGAGCTGGGGGGGCTCACCTGGAGAAGAGAAGGCTCCAGGGAGAGCTGAGAGCCCCTTCCAGAGCCTAAAGGGGCTCCAGGAGAGCTGGGGAGGGACCTGGGACAAGGCATGGAGGGACAGGACAAGGGGAATGGCTTCCCACTGCCAGAGGGCAGGGATGGATGGGATATTAGGAAAGAATCCTTCCCTGGCAGGGTGGGCAGGCCCTGGCACAGGGTGCCCAGAGAAGCTGTGGCTGCCCCAGCCCTGAGAGTGTCCAAGGCCAGGTCGGAGCACGCTGGGCTGGTGGGAGGTGTCCCTGCCCGTGGCAGGGGTGGCAGTGGGTGACATTTACTGTCCCTCCCCTCCCAATCCCTCCTGTTTTCCCCCAAAATCCGCTTTATTCCCCAAACCCTCTTGGCTCCCCACACACCGCCCTTTCCCGCCCTTCCCCTCAGCGCCGCCCCCCCGCCCCACGTGACCCCCCCCCGGAAGCGGAAGTGGCGGCCCCGGGCCCATCATGGCGGCGCCCAGCGAGGAGCGGCCGCGGCGCCGCTTCGGGCAGCGCCTCCTCACCGACCCCGCCCGGCTCTTCCAGCACAACGCCTGGTGCGTCGGGGCCCCTCGGGCACCCCGCTTCGCCGTGTCTTGTGGCCGAAGCGAGGTGTGGCGGCCGCGGCCTCGCTGCCGGCGCTGGGCCTGGGAGCGGGCTCTGAGGGGGCTGGGGGTGTGGGGCTGGTGCTGGGCACAGAGGGGAGGCCGGGCGGTTCCACAGGGGATAGGGGGTCCTGCTGTGTGCGGCCGGGGTTTGGGGGTGCTCGGCCCTGGGGGCCCTGAGCCGTCGGGATTGATGCTTAGGAGTCCTGAGCGATCGGGATTGATCCCTTGGGGTCCTGAGTGATTGGGATTGATCCTTAGGGGTCCTGAGTGATCAGGGATGATTTCTGGGGGTCCTGAGCTATTGGGGGTGATCCCGGGGGGTCCTGAGTGATTGGGGTTGATCTCGGGGGGTCCTGAGCGATCGGGATTGATCCCTGGGGGTCCTGAGGCATCGGGAGTGATCCTTGAGGGTCCTGAGCCATCGGGATTGATTGCTGGGGGTCCTGAGCCATCGGGGGTGATCCTTGGGGGTCCTGAGCCATTGGGGATTCATTCCTGGGGGTCTTGAGCCATTGGGGATTGATTCCTGGGGGTCCTGAACCATCG
>JAWWEW010000077.1:4429913-4452488 GCA_035583185.1 Anabacerthia variegaticeps
CCTGAACCATCGGGGGTGATCCTTGGGGGTCCTGAGCCATCGGGATTGATCCTTAGGGGTCCTCAATGATCGGGGGTGATCCCGGGGGGGTCCTGAGCCATTGGGGATTAATTCCGGGGGGTCCTGAGCCATTGGGGATTGATCCCTGGGGGTCCTGAGCGATCGGGGATGATCCTGGGGGGTCCTGAGCGATCAGGGGTGATCCCTGGGGGTCCTGAACCATCGGGGGTGATCCTTGGGGGTCCTGAGCCATCGGGATTGATCCTTAGGGGTCCTCAGTGATCGGGGGTGATCCCGGGGGGTCCTGAGCCATTGGGGATTGATTCCTGGGAGTCCTGAGCCTTAGGGTTTGGTTCCCTGGGGGTCCTGACCCTTTGGAACTGATCCCCAGATTGTCCTGAGCCTCTGGGATTGGTCCCCAGGAGGGTCCTGAGCCACTCTCGGCTGATCCTGTGAGGGTCTGCCCCTTTGGGGCTGTGCCCTTGGGGGTCCTGCTCCTTTGGGGATGATCCCAGGAGGGTCCTGCCCCTTTGGGGATGATCTCAGGGGGATCCTGCCCCTTTGGGGATGATCCCTGAGGGTCCTGAGCCTCTGGCACTGGTCCCCAGGAGTGTCCTGTGACACTTTTGGCTCCTCCCAAAGCACTGGGGGTTCCTGGGGCTCCCCTAATCCAGAAGAGGTGTTGTTTGCTTTGTGGTGGTTGTTTAATTGGTGTAGTTAATGAGGTTGTATGAGTTGCCCTCAGAAGTTGTTCCACCCAGGAGGTTGGGCCGGGGGTGTGTGCTTGGAACAGGAGCCCTTTATTTGGAGACAGCAGCTGTTTTAAGACAGTTAAACACCCAGATTCTCTTAATTTGCTGGGAACTGAAGGTATTTTGCATTTTTGAATTAAATAGATTCAGTTTTAGTCTCTGGATCTTATGCCCTGTTAAGAACTGGGTGTGTTTAACTTGTAATAAAGTAATGTTTACATGTATCAGCCTGTCATTCCTTTTGGGACTATTCTATACCAAAGGTATGTTACAAAAGCATATCCTCGATTTTCCTGTGGAAACTCTTAGTAATCCAGTTTTTCCTGGACTTAAATGTTAACTCTTTGTTTTGTGAGTTAAAATCAAAGGGCTGATTCCTCCTGAGGCCAGAACTGGGCTTATTGCTCCTTGTATTCTGCTTTTCATTCACTTCTTTTAATGAGAAAAGGCCGAGTGAATCACTTTAATGACTGCACAGCTGTGTGTGTGCATTGAAGTTATTAATAATTCTTAATGCTTTAAAGCTTCCTGCATATTCTTCTCATAATTGGATTTAATTTGACAGTTACCGTCCACATAACCCTACTGCCTTTTTTTTGTTTTAACCTGAAAAACATTTTAGTTTTGTGAGTGTGCTCATGGTTTTATAGCAAGGATTTATTCCCTCTACATTTGGCTGAGCATCCAGTAGGGAAAAGGATCAGGGATAGGTTTAGGATCCCTTCCAGGTACAGCTTTGCAATTCCATGAGTGGAATTCCTTCAGGACTGACAACTGTTGTGCTGGATTGGGGTCACACCTCCCCCCCTCTCAGTTTTTCTCTTCTCTCTCTGCCTTTGCCCTTTCTCACCTCTACTTCATGTCCTTTTCCACGACAGGGATAATGTGGAATGGTCAGAAGAGCAGGAAGCCAGTGCCAGGAGTAAAGTCCAAGAGAACAGCTCCCAGCTCTTGCCACAGGATAAACAAGGTACTTTGGGAGAGTCTCCTCATGTAAGTCTTGGCTTGTGCCACAGGAGAGGCAGAGCCACAACAGCATCATGAATGCCTCTCTTCCCCCTCCCCACTCACTCAGAAAGCTTTACTTGATTGCTGATGATGGGAAATGGAGGAGGAGGAATCTTTATGTTCTTAATTTACCTCTCTGTGAGTCCTCCACCTTCTGCAGAGACTCATCCTACTGGAACAGACCTGGCCTTGGTTGGGAGGAGTCAGCTTGGGTTGAGCTTCTTTGTCATGTTGTGTGTGTTTAACACTTGGTGGTGTTCCCAAACCTCTTGGATTGTAGAGTTACTGCCTTTGCTTGCCTTTGCTTTCTAAAGCTTAACTTCCAACAGTCTCTTTTTGCTGTGGAGTGATCCTAATTCAAGCTTGGTTTTTCCCCTTGAGAGGGGCTCATAAAGTAGTGTCCAAATCTGTCTCTACAGAGTTAACAAACAGCAGGAGAATGATTAAATCAGAGTCAGAAGAACATTGGTGTATCCTGAAAATGGTTGTTGTCAGATAGACAGCAAAGGGATCCCCAAATTTTAGTTCTTTGCTTGGCTTCAAGGATATTTATACATCCAAAATGCAGAGCTTCCTTGTGTCTGAATCAAGCTCAAGGTGCACAGCGTGGCTGAAGCTTTAATTGGTTAATGATGCATTTCCTCCACTCTGTCAGGGACCATCCAGCCCCTCCAATGATGGTGAAATGGTTCTTTGGTGCGATAAGAGACTTGCCTGATGATGATCTTGTTATGCCCTGCTGAGCCCTAGGATGGATGTGCTCCTTTTGTTCCCATTAAATGGAGTGTGGATGAAGCTCAGCACTACTGGAGCTGTTGAGACTCTTCCATATAGCTCCCAGTTGTGTTCACAATAGCAAATTGAATTATACCAAAGGACGGCCCTCCTCATTCCTTGGACTCCCAGAAGTATCCAGCAGCTCCCATTGTGATGCCCATTGTGTGGGGTTCATTTTAAAATCTGGTTAGCATTAAAGGGTGCTGTGTGTCATGCTTTGAGAACCTATACACAACTAGGAAACTGGAGCAATTTGCTGTTGGAGCACTTTGTCAGGGCTCCACGATGTATTTCCCAGACTGAACAATGGAGGCCAGTCAAATGTTGATGGTTGCTATTCACTGGGAAGCCTGTGGAGACAATGGGATGGCTGAAAAGTAGGGAAGGCAGCCCAGGAAAATGTGCCTGAAGGGCCGGGGAGTTTGGGAATCTGAATGTCCAAGCAGGAGAACAAAGGCAGGCCTTTGGTCATTGTGGCTGTATTATTCCGTGGGCTTCTTGGGGCTGTCAGGGTCTGTTCTGAAGGAGGAGAGGAGTTCTGGGGGGGTGTGGAACATGGGTCTCCTGGCTGGGAGCAAAGAAAGAAGCTGGAGAGTTCCTTAATTTCCTTTTGAGGCTCCATAATTAGCCCCCCATGCACTTCAGGGGGGCCCTGGTTCCCTTCCTGTGTTTTGTGGACAGTTACTTTAGTTTGCAGAGGGAAGGGGTGAGTGTGGGCTTGGTTTTGGGGGTGTCCTTACAAAGCCAAGCAGGAAAGTCCTTATCAGCAAAGTCTCTGGAGGAATCTGGCTCACACACATGACCCCATGAGATCATACCACAAAAAGGGGCTGAAACAAGTGTGAGAGGAACTTTTCTGGCTGCAGGTCAGGCTGAAAAATTAATATGGTCATTTGTTTGCTTTAAATCTGTTTCTTGCATCATCTTTCTCAGCCAGCCCTTGATTTCTTGTATTGGAATTGTTACTGATCCTTTATTCTGGTGCTTTGAAAGCACCAGGCTGTGAGTAAATGAGCTTTAAATAAAGCTTCCCCTCCTGTGGGTTGAAATGTAACAGCTCTTCCATAGCATCCAACAGAATTTCACAATAATTTAACATGGGGAGAGCACAATGTCTTGTTCAGTGGGTAATCCAAAATGGCTGGGCTGGAATTTTGTGCCTCAGGTAAGCATCCCATTCCAGTCAGGCTGTCCTGGGATCCTTAGGGACAGGCAGGGATCCAGAGTGTGTATTTTTGTGAGGTGAAAGAGCATTTCCAGCCCCAGCAACGTTGTGTATCCCTACCAATACATGATCATTGAGGGAGGAGTGTGCCAGGGTATGGATCCAGAACACTTTCTTCCAGCCTCAGCACTCACTGGGTTCTTCCATGAAAATGCTGAACTTCCCTGGCCCTGCTCACTGTGACCTACAGTGGGATCATGGCACAAACTCATTGCCCTGCTCTAACATCAGCCATGAACATTTCTTTTGGCTTGGGGTTTAAGGACAGGGCTTCTTAAAAGGAGAAAATCCATGTAGTGGAGGTAAAGAGATTATTTTTATATATAGCTCTTTGTGCTGCAGGGATAGATCCTCCTAAAAATAGACATATGACTGATTTGTGCTTCTTTGTTAAAGCCTTTTTTGTCTATATTTGGCTGAGGGTACATATTTTTCCAGGTGTTCTGGGTTCACTTTACTGTCTCCCTTCAAAGACCTTCTAAATAGTTTTATGCTTTTGAAAGTCTGAATAAATAAACTGCAGTTCATTTAATAACACTGATGTCCAATCAGTTTTATTCAGTAATGCACTTGTTGCTGTGCAGAGATGGTGGAGGAATTACATGTTACTGGGATGCAGTTGGATCTCTGGCCATGGGTATTTAATGTCTCCCTGTGATTCCAAGCATAAAATACTCTAATTAGATCTTCCTTCCCAGGACAGAGAACTCATCACATTGAGGAGAATTTAGAAAGCCACTTGGATTTCTAACTTCTCATGAAAGAAATAGTTCCCTTCAAACTGGGCTTGGTCTGAGCTCTGTGAGGTGTGTGGAAATAATTCTGCAGGTGACTCGAATTTCATTAGACCTTGGCTTTGTGAGAGTTATTCCTGCTGCCTGTAATACCTGTCTTGCTCCTGGCAAAGGTGTGAAAATGCTGCTGTTGAGGTTCCTTCTCATCACCTTTAGCCTGTCCACCTTAGCTCTCCACAGAATTCCTTGGGAGCTCTAAGTGCTTCCCACTTAGTTCCATGAGGCTCCAAATTACTGTTTTCAGTGAACTGACCGAGTTAGTGTTTGAGATGGAAGTAAAACCTGGATTTCTTTATTCCAGTGTCCTTCAAAGAGGCTTCTTCTGTTGCCAGCTTCCTTTAAATCCTACCAGGAGACACTTTCCTCGTGCCCCTTTTTAGGTCCTAGCAAAGTGACTGTGGGGAGGCAGGCTGAGTGTTTATGTGGGATGGCAAATGTAAATAAAGGTGATTTTCTGTCAATAATTTTACTTATTCAAGCAAGATGTTTGTAGTGATCCCTCACGCTCTGAACTGCTTAAACCCTGAGACCTGGTGGTGTTTTTGTTTGTGTTCCCAGAGGAATACGAGGTGAATGCCAAGAGATACTGGGATGACTTCTATAAAATCCATGAAAATGGCTTCTTCAAGGACAGGCACTGGCTGTTCACTGAATTCCCTGAGCTGGCCCCCACCAGGAGCTCAAGCCAGAACGGAGATCCTCTGCATGGATTTAACAACAAAGAAGAATCCAGCAGTGAAGGGCTGGGGAGGTGTGAAAATGGACATTGCTCTTTGGAACCCAGGGCAGAGTGTCCCCAAAGCACAGCTGGGCTGTGCCCACAGGAGGGGGCTGCCCAGGAGCACTGGGGGCTGCCTCCCAGGGCTGGAGATTACCCAGGAGCAGCTGCATCTTACCGGGTCTTAGAGGTGAGAGCTGCAAATCAGTCACACCTCACACTGGCATTGTCAGTGTGGCTGGGACATACAAATATGTGGCCCTGGCAGAGAGGAAGGGAGTGGCTGAGTGCCTGCAGTCAGTGTAATGCAGAAAGCAGAGGGCAGCTTGGGACTGAACTCAGTCTGTTGGGGTTCTTCTGGTTCACCCTCTGAATTGGCAGGGCACAAGGACTGTAAGAAGTTTCCAAGTTTAAAAGCCAAACTGCTTTTATCAGATGTTCAAACTAGCATTTAAAAGTCATCTTTGGAAGGAACTGATTCTTTTACTCATCTCTATAAAGCTTTCCCTTGTCATTTGTCTTTTGCATGTTTGTGCTGACTCCTGTTTGCCTTGAGAGGTGTGAAACAAAGCAGTGATGCCAAGAATGTAAAGATGCTCCTGGGTTTGTTCCTTATGGCCCATGGGATACCAAGGGATCCCAGAGTGAGACAGGTTTTGTCCCAGAGAAGTCTGTGGGAGTTATAAATATTGGACTCTGACAGCTCCTGACCCTTTTGCTCTGCCACCTCTAGTTGTTTACTGTAGATATTGCTGGATTTGTTTAGCACTTTGTATTTTATGGAAGTCCTGCCCTTCCAGGGACAGTAAATTAAAAAATCAAAAGGACAGTTCATATTAAATCTGATGTTTTGAGACTTTGATATTAGCACTGTGGCTTTCCTGTCTCACCTGAGCACTTCCAGTAACATCTGTCACTGCGAGCCCTCAGTGGTGTTTTCTGCTCAGTCTGTTCCAATTTTACTGATTCCTTAGACATTCAGAGGCAAATTCCCCAAACCCAGCTGTGTGAGCCATCACCTTCTCTTCAAATAGGAACAAGGAGAAGGAATAATAAGGCAGAGTCATTGTGGGCCTGGTTGTAACTTGAGGAACAGCCATGTAGTGAAGGGAACTCTGAAAGAGCAGAATGTGATTAGAGTAAAGCAAACTTCCCTTCTGCATTGCTCTGATTTTCTGAGAGGAACTCATCCATGGCTTTGCTAGGGCTTCAGGGACTCAGACTGGTTGTTATGCTTGGGATTCCAGCAAAAACAGCTTTGAGAGAGTAACAATATATAGTTTGTTAGTAGGATTTCAATGAGAGCTTGCTTAATGCTTTCCCACACCAATAATTTTGCTCCTCAGAGCTCAGCACAGACCTTGCACACCTTACAAAGGGTCACTTCTATGCTCAGCTGTTACTCAGGAGTTGCTCTTCATCCCATGGCTGTAGAGAGATGATTTGAAATTGTGGAACTTGCTGGAGGAATTATTCTCACTGTGAACATCTGCTTTGTTTGTGCAGGTTGGCTGTGGGGCTGGGAATACAGTCTTCCCAATTTTACAAACCAACAAGTAAGTAGTGCCAGGACAATGGGAATGGCTTCCCACTGCCAGAGGGCAGGGATAGATGGGATAGTGGGAAGGAATCCTTCCCTGGCAGGGTGGGCAGGCCCTGGCACAGGGTGCCCAGAGAAGCTGGGGCTGCCCCTGGATCCCTGGAAGTGTCCAAGGCCAGGTTGGACAGGGCTTGGAGCACCCTGGGCTGGTGGAAGGTCAGGTTGGACGGGGCTTGGAGCACCCTGGGCTAGTGGAAGGTGTCCCTGCCCATGGCAGGGGTGGCACTGGGGGACCTCTAAGGTCCCTCCCAACCCAAACCATCCTGGGATTCTATGTAGTAATTCTCAGCAGGTTCTTAACTGCATGATACATCAATCAACCTCTGAAAAACAACTGGGAAAGTGTTCCATGTGTGCTTAGTGTAGACAATCTTAGAGAAAGGCCAAATGCTAAGGGTACCTTTGCCATCTGCAGCTTCAGATTATTGTGTTTGGAGCTCGGAAATCTTTGGTCTTAGAATGCAACCAGCAAAACCTGATGTGAGTTTACATGTCTCATTCTGAAAGCATTTTCCTGCAGGCCTTTAGTGCCTCTCCTTTTCCAGTATTGCTTGACAAATGTTAACATGGTAGTGATCTCTGCTCTAAGTCACATTTCGATTTCTTTGGTACCCTTGAATAATTTTTTCAAGGTGTTTTCAAAAATGTTCCAGCTACCTAGTGGTAATTTACATTGAACTTGCCATGTTTTTCACGTCTCTCACTCCTAAAAGTGTAATAATAATCCAAAGGTCTATTTTTCAAGTAGTTTTAGTGAAAAAAAAAAAAGACTCACTGTAAATACGTAGACAACGTTCCCATTTGCTGTCTCCCATTTGCTGTTTCCAGAAGGAAAAGGAAGCAGAGAGCAGTGGGCATAAAGGAACAATGGGATCCACCAAACCTGACACAGAGACTAAAGCCCAGGCTCCCAGTTCTGCACTCTGTGCACTCCTTAGTTCCTGGATAGAAATGATGAGTTTCTCTGATTTGTTGCAGTGACCCAGGCCTGTTTGTTTATTGCTGTGATTTTTCTACAACAGCTGTGGATCTTGTCCAGGTAAACTCAGGGGTGACTTGGCAAAGTGGGAAGACCCTGGGGCCAATTGCCCAGGAACACAAATACATCTCAGTTTTCAGCAGCTTTCTGGTTTTAGCCAGCCCTGCTGCTGACCCCAAATCTGGAAAATGAGCCACTAAAGATTGTAGAAGTGAGAGAAGTTGAAGTTCTTAAAATGTCACATTGGCAGCAGCAAAATCAGGCAGATTTTCTTCCCCTGTGCTTGGCAGTACTTTCCTCAATCCAGTGCTCTTTTAGCTGAGTAACTGCTGAACCTTGAAAACATTCAGGCTATTTTTTAACAGGAACTGAAGCTGGGTTTGGTTTGTGTGTGCCTTGCTGTCAGTTCTGGGAATGTGGTCTGATTGCTGCTGCACAGACTGCTGAGGAGGGAGCCTGTTTGTGGAGCAGGAGGCTGGGATTTAGGCAGAGGACAAAAGCTGCTAACAAATTTCAGGTCAGAGCAGGACTGAGAATATAGGAAGTATCAAATGCAATCAGTCACTTCATGAGATGAGAGGGGAGCACAGCAGCAGAGGCAGCATCCATTTCATCCTCCTAAGGTGACACAGCCACTTTTTATAGCAGCAGCTCCACAAAAGTATGCAACTGCTTTTAGAAGACTCCAAGTGATTTTTAAGAGCATAACTTAAGGCAGCCAGGTTTGATTTGGTGTATAAGGAGTATCTGCTCGTAGGTGAAATGAATACTGATGTCAGTGATGCAGAGAGGGGCCCTGATGCTCACACTTACATAAAGGTGTCCAGTTTACCAGTATAAATCCCTCCCTTCTTACCACTGCTGGTGGAAAATCCGACCTTAAAATTGCAGCAAAGCCTGAATCTGGTTTGGGTTTTTGGCAGTGCTGATTGTCTGACTGTAACAGAACCAACATCTCTGTAAATCTTCTGTGTGTACTTATTTTTTCACACTTCACCCCTGCTCTTGCCTAACCTACCTGACCCCACCTGCCTCAGTCCAGTGAGGCTGAAACAGATCTCTGCACACACCACTTGATGATGTGAAAGTCAAAATGCTCCATGCCCAGATAATACTGAGATCAGGGTCTGCTACTAATGCTTTTAATTTCTGTCTCCTCAAATACAGAACAATGCAGAATATGATTCTTCTCGCTGCTTTGCCTTTGTCCACGACCTGTGCAATGACCAAAGTCCTTTCCCAATGCCAGAGGAGAGTCTTGACATTGTTATTCTTATCTTTGTCCTCTCAGCAATTCTCCCAGAGAAGTAAGTTTTCCTCTTTATGATTGCTGAAGAGAATTCTACAACTGGAACTCTTTAATAGTCTCATGTGAAGGGAAATTAACATTTGTTAATGTTTTCCATGAAGCCTCTGTGAATGAAATGTGCAGGTAGTTGATGTTGTAACAAATTCTGGCAGAGGCCAGGTGTGATTTTTGAAGTGCTAAGTGGCTGCAGGGGATGCCTTGCTGTGGTCACTGTTCTGAACCTCAGCCATGCTGAGCACTCAGCACCTGCTTGGAAAATATTCTGCTGGATTTTCAGCCTCAAAGGGTAGATGAATCTCTCACATGGGAAGTGGCAGGAAGGGAGGGGAGAGGTTCAGAAAACAGTCAAGAAAAGTGCTGTACTCTTGGTGTGACAGTGTGTTACAACCTGCATTAATCTCTCTTTGTGTTCCCTTTAGTTTTATTTCATGGCATTTTTCTTCAAGTTCACTTAACTGTTTTACAGAAACCAGTGGAGATCCTTTTGTAATCAGTAAGGAGAGCAGTTAATCTCTGCTGTGTGTTATCCTTGTAGGAAAAATCAAAAAATCCAGGATCAGGGAGTGTCAGAAATAAAGAGCTGAAATAAAATCAACCCACCCGACACTGGGAGCGCTCAGAACAGTGCTGGCTTTGGGTAGCTCTGTATCAAGCTGAAACCTCTATACAAGTTGAAACTTTACCCCATCTTTTTGGAAGGGAACAAGCACCCTTCTGCAGCATGCTGAGCAGTCCTGCTTTGTTCCTCCCTCAGGATGCAGGGCATTGTGAGCAGACTGAGTCGCCTCCTGAAGCCGGGCGGGATGATTTTGTTACGAGATTACGGCCGGTACGACCTGGCCCAGCTTCGCTTTAAGAAAGGTATTTTTCCCTTTCCCCTGGGAGCTCTGGCCACATCCCTGGTGGATGATCCTTCTCTGGAGCTGTGTCTCCCCTGTGTGGAGGCAGCTCCTTAATTCCCTGGAAGCACAGCTTGTTGCTGGATGGTGGTTGTTGATTTTGAAGTGATGGCTGGTAACTGTTTAAATCCCTCTTGCCCTTAGGTCAATGTCTGTCTGAAAACTTCTATGTGAGAGGTGATGGCACCAGAGTCTACTTCTTCACACAAGGTAGGAGGCTTGAAAATAACCCTCTGACTATCCCAGAATATCCCTCTGACTATCCCAAAAAATCCCTCTTGACTCTCCTCAGCACTTCTTGTCCCTGTGCCCTCAAGTCTGGCCACAAGCTCTTTCCAGCCTGTCTTGGAGCAGTGGGAAATGTTAAGTGTCTCCCAATTGAACCTGGGTTTGGCAATTCCTGATACAAGTGTGGCACGGTGAATTCCAGAGTGGAAAATCCTTTCAGGGACAGACTGCTTTGTTTGCTACCCTGGGAGGGCTGGGATTGCAGGAGCTCTCCTTGAATCTTGCCTGCAGATGATGGTGGGAGTTGGACACTGCTTGGAGGGACTTCCCTGAATGCTCCTGCTCTCCTGTGAGGAAATCAGAAGGGTGTGGCTCAGCATGGAGCTGAGACACCCCCCCAGTTCTGCTGCTGCTTGTTGGCAGGGGTGTGTTCTTCTCCCAGCTGATGCCCAGTTGCACCTCCAGTCTCTGCGTGGTCAGTGTTAGAGCAGTGACACAACCACATGGAGCTGTTCCCATCCCCACCACACCAGTGTTGTTTGTCACAACAAAATCCATGTTTAATGCCTGTTTGGCAAACACCTCACGATGGAAAGGCTCTGATAAAAGAGCACAAGCTGGGACCTGTCAGCCCTTTCCTCCAGAAACTCCACACAAAGCACGTGCTGCTCAGCAGGCCTGGGGCTGGCTTTGCCCACAGCCACTGTGCTGGGGCACTCAGAGTTCTTTGCTTGGTCAGGAATACCTGCCAGTGGAAGTGCTGGAGCCTCCAGGGCTCTCTGTGCTTTGATTGGGCCCCAACAGGGTGTGGGTTTTAAGGACTTTTTGGTTTCCTCCCAAGTTTAGCCTTAATGAATGCCATTCCCCTCCAGCCTGTACAGCACAGATCTTACTGCCACCATTTGAGAGTGTAGGTCTGATCCTGCTCTTTGCTCTTGCAGAGTCTGAAATTCCTCTGGAGAGGAGGGGAAAGGGAAGGAAGGGATCTGTCCCTACTTGCCAGAAGATGCTCCTTAGTCAGTTACTAGAGGCAGTGCCCCTGTCTGAAACTGCTGCTATTTTCTTTATCAAGTTTCTGTAACTCCAGTTGTACCCAAATAATTCTTTCCTGCCTTGCTAGAAGGAAAACTTGAGAAACTGTGCTGGTAAAACCTTCTAGAACAGTAGTTAAGACTTCTTTGATCATTTCCCTGCCAGGGTGAGGCCGTGAGTTTCCTCTGGCCCATCTTGGAGCACAGCTTAGCCCTCAAAGGAAAGCTATGGCCTCCTCAGTCTCCTTTTCTCTGCTTCCAGAGGAATTAGATCATCTCTTCACCTCAGCTGGGCTGGAGAAGATCCAGAACGTGGTGGATCGGCGGCTCCAGGTGAACCGCGGCAAACAGATGACCATGTACCGAGTGTGGATCCAGTGCAAGTACCGCAAAGCCACCCCCCCCCTGCCCTGAGGCACGGCCTGGCATGCTGGGCTGGAGCCTCCTCGGGGCCAAGGGTGTCTCCTCCTCCTGCTGAGATGTGCTTTGATGGAGTTCTGCACACCCAGGACCTCAGTGCCTTGGACAGTGCGTGGCGTCGCTGCAAGTGAGTTCTGCTAAGGAGGAGCGCCCTGAGAGAGGACCAAGGGGTGTTTTAGGTGTCAAAGAATATCCTGAGTTGGAAGGGAACCATCAGGATCATCGAGTCCAAGCCCTGGCCCTGCACAGACACCCCAACCAACCCACCATGTGCCTGAGAGTGTTGTCCAAACCCTCCTGGAGCTCTGGCAACCTCGGGGCTGTGCCCACTGTCCTGGGGAGCCTGGTCAGTGCCCACCACCCTCTGGGGGAAGGACCTTGTCTTGAGATCCGACCTGACCCTGCCCTGACACAGCCCCAGCCCTTCCCTGTCACCTCTCACAGAGAACAGAGATCAGTGCCTGCCCCTCCTCTACCCCTCCTGAGGAAGTTGCAGACCCCAAAATGGTCTCCTCTCGGTCTCCTCCTTTCCAGCTGAACACACCAAGTGCCCTCAGTCACTCCTCACACAGTTCCCCGTCCTCATGGCCTCTTTTGGACACTCTCTAATACTTAATGTGTTTTTTATATTGTGTCCCCCAAACTGCCCCAGTGCAGAGCAGAGTGGGACAATCCCCTCCCTTCCCTGATGCCCCCCAGGACAGGGATGGCTCTCCTGGCTCCAGGGCACTGCTGATTCGTGGCCAACTGGCCACCAACCAGGACCCCCAGGGCCCTTTCCCATCCTCTCATTTCCAGTCTGTCCATCCATGCAGGGTTGCCCCATCCCAGGGGCAGAATCCGGCCCTTCCCCTTGCTGAACTTCACACAGTTGGTGATTGCCCAGCCCTCTGATTTGTGGAGGTCTCTCTGCCCTCGAGGGCATTGACAGCTCCTCCCAATTCAGTGTCATCAGCAAACTTCCTTAAGTATTCATTCAAGTCCAGAGTCCGAGTTGTTAATGAAGATGCTGAAGAGAACTGGGGCAAGGATGGAGCCCTGTGGATGTCCTGCTACTGGTCTGAGTTTTTTTAATTATTTATGGTTTTAACAACTTTAAAAATGGTCCTGGTGTCTTCCAGCAGCTGAGCAAGTTGAGTAGCAAGTCACTCATACTCTGGATTTTCAGGTGAAACAGGAGTGCTCCGACCTTACCTCTGTCTTGTGTACTCATGTCTTGGGAACAAAAAACATACAGAGGAGAAATGTGCTGTTCTCTGCTGCTGGTCACTGAGATGCATTCCTTGGCCAGCTTATCTCATGCAACTCTCTTCTAATCATTGAGGTTTGTGCCAATCCACAGGTTAAAATACCTTGAGCTGAGAGCAGGAACAGAGACCATGTGGGTTTCTCTGTGCCAGCCTCCCCTGGATGCCTCAAGGTGTGCAGACAGCCCGTGGGGAAAGCAGATGCTGGCTGCTTTGCCCTCACTGTCCACAGGGCTGTCCACCCAGGCAACCAGCACACTGTGGCTCAGGTGCTGGAAATTCCTATCAGGCAGGGTTCAGCTCTCCAGGTGCCAGTTTTGGGGTCCCTTCAGAGTGCACTGTATCAGAAGCAGCTCATGGGACCTGGGGTCCCATTAATGAATTAATTACTTGCTTTTTCTGCTGGCTGCAGCCCCCAGGTCACAAACTGCCCTGTCACGGTGATGTGCCAAACCCAAGCTGACAAGATAACCTGTCTTTGATCCAAAAGCTGCAGAATATTTAATTTATTGTTTAATTCCTTAGAGGAAGCCAACACTGTGGCTCTCTGAAGGTATTTCCCCACCTTTGACAGCAAATACCTTTTATCTCCACTTGGTTTCTTTTGTTATTTCTGGGGCGTGATATGACAGGTATGAGAATAAATTCTGTGGTCATGCTTTTCAATGCTGGTCTGATTAATGTAAAATCAGGCTTACACAGGACCTCACCTGCTTCTGTGTGCCTGATCTGAAGGATTTGGGCCACCAATAGCCAATGACAGTTTACTGTTCCCAGTCTCACTAATGCCTGCCCTCATCTCTGAAGAAGAGAAAGCCTTGGCTGGTGTCTCTTACCTTGTTTTAGTTCAGGAGGCAACAGGATGTGTTGTGTGTGCACCACTGGGTGAAGGGCAGTCCCTGTGTGTTTTGTCAGCCAAACAATTGTGTTTGTAGCTTGCAGTTGCCTAAGAGTAACTGCCAACTCCAGGTTATGAAATAACTGCTGTCTTGAACCAGAGGAGAGAGGGGGAAAAGCTGAGGAAGTGTCATTGCTGCCTTTGGAGTGTGTGCAGGAGAGACAGACCAGGGACACCCTGATTTGGGAAGGGTTGGAAGGGGCTGGGGCAATTCTTCCTGCTGGGTTTGTGGCAGCAGGATGAGTCCCTGCCTTCCACATCACTGTGTCAGCCTGCAGGTATTGCTTTGCCTGCTGCCTGAAGGTTCTGGGTGGGGCATTCCAGCCCTTCCTGAGCAAGGTGACCCAGGGAATGCACTCACACCACAAAGACAGGCTGCAGTGGGAGTCACCACTGCTTTTTTTGTGTATCTAGTTCTCACATAATATTGAAAGGGCATCACATAACTGGGAAGAGAATTCTTGTTCAGTTTGTTGTAGTGGATTCTCTAGAGTCAAGGGCCTTTCAGGCACCTGCAAAGGAAAGAGGAGGAGATGAAACTTCTCTTTCCCAAAGCTCCTTTGGCTTCTGCCAGGCACAAAGCTGCCCCACCCCAGGAGCTGTGCAGTCACTGCTGTGTTTTCATGCTCAGCCTACCAAGTCTGGTTCTCTGGCAAGGCTGGCACCTCAGGCAAGGTGTAGGCAAAACACAGCTCAAGTCTCCTCAGCTTAGGCAGGCTCAGAGTGAGGCTTAGCAAGAGTCCTGTGAGCCTTGGACGTGACGTGACTCATGGAAGAGCTTGGGGACAGAGCTCCAAGGCAGGTCCCTGGCGTCCTTTCCCTCTTGGTGCCTGGGGGAAATCTCCTGGGATAGCTTTATCTCCCTGGAAGAAAAATTATTGAGTGGGGTAAACAAGCAGCATGATTACTGTGAATTAAAAGTAATTTGAAAAATGCCTTATTAATCATCCAAAGGTTTGTAAGCAGCGCAGGAAAATATGTTTTTAATTATAAACATGATTTATGTAAAGTTGCTGGACTCCCCTTTAAATTTAAACTCCTGAATGGGAGCAAATGATGGCTACTAATTTATTTGTTTCTCCTTTCAAGGCTACAAATCAGTTGCCTGCCTGGTTTTGACTTGGGCTTCTTGCAGAAACCTGCAGTGCTGTGAGCCTGGAGCCACTGAAGTGGCTCTTTGCCTTTCTTAAGGCTCCTCATTCTGCTGGAGTATTTAAGCAGTCACTCAGCAGGGCCCTTGCTGGGCTGACGTGCTTTTGTTTCCAGTGCTCTTGGTGGTGTTCAGAAAGCAACAAGTTAATGGCCTTGAATTGAGCTGGGCCAACTACAGGCAGACACTGCCTGAGCTTCCTCCAGGGATCCCCTGTTCCCTCTGGATTTCCTCCAGGAATCTCCTGTTCCCTCTGGGTTCTGGATGTCCCTCAGGAATCTCCTGTTCCCTCTGGGTTCTGGATTTCCTTCAGGAATCTCCTGTTGCCTCTGGATTCTGGATTTCCTTCAGGAATCTCCTGTTGCCTCTGGATTCTGGATTTCCTTCAGGAATCTCCTGTTGCCTCTGGAGCTGCTGCTGCTCTCCTGCCACTGCAGGCCTTGCCTCCCACTCAGCTCTGCTCAGGTGCCTCAGCCCTGCCTTGCAGCAGCTCCTGCCATCCCCACCTTGGCCCTGCTGAGCCAGCTGGGTTGCACAACCTTGCCAGCCTGTTCAAAGGGAATCTCCAAATTGACTTTTGCCATGTTGAAAAGCCACGTTAAGTGCCTTTAGTGGTTTCTTTCCTCCCCTCTCCCTCTTCCATTTTAACTTTAAAGCCTTTCTGAGCATATCTGCTCTGGTTTTGCTCCCAACATTCCAAGTCCTGTGGTCTGTGGCTCCCAGGCAATGCCAGCGTGGCCTGTGGAACCTCCCAGGCAGAAGAGATGATTTCACAGCTCTTCACTGGCACTGCCCTGGTGATTCTGGAGCCAGGCATTGTTACCCTTTGGAAAGTCTGGGCCTGGCTCTTGCCAGAGGATGGTGGATTTCCTTGGAGATTCCCAGATTGTTTTGGCTGGAAGGGAACTTTATCACCACCTATTCTGACCCTTCGCATAACCCTTTCATGTGGCGTCAAGCCTGTGACTTAGACTTGGACTTGGAACTAGTCCTTCAGAAAGGATTTTGATCCAGCCACCATGCTGAGGGCTCCAGTGGATGGCAAAGAAGCCTTTCCCTCCCCAGGTACATCATTCCTCTCACAGCATCCTGCTTTCACACGTGGGCTAGAAATTGGGAGGCAGGAGGGAACAGGGGAGGTGAAGAGAACAAGCAGCTGGGGGGTATTTCTGATGCTGTCACTTCAAAAGTAAGTAAATTGTAAATTCCACTGAAAATTGGACCTTTCTCAGGATCTTCCTGACAGCACAGGCAAGTGGGAACAGCAGTTATTTGTAGTGATTTTGATGGTTAAAACAGCAATCATCAAATGCTTCTGACCAGGGGCATGAGGGAGCAGACACAATTGTCTCCTCTCCCAAACACTTCAGCTCCACCTTCTCAGGGAATGTCATCACCATTTCTGAGTTGTAGAGCCCCAGGATAAATGGGACCTGATTGTTTCCAGCAGAGCAGAGGTGTGAGCAGAAGGAACCTCCATGGACACACAGCAGCAGCTTCTGGCACTGCACCCTGACGAGGGCTGGGAGAGCTTCCTTCTGTCGTTGGCGTTGGGATGAGCCCCAGCTTGTCCCCACTGGATTCCCAGCAGGAATCACAGACCCAAACTGAACTGAACTCTTTCTCCTGAGCACAAATGGAAGAGGCACAGGGTCAGTGCCTAGAAGTGAGGGCAAGACTGCAGGGATCAGGCTGTCAAGGGATTTGGGGAGCACCCTTCCATCTCTGCAAACACAGATGGAGGGAAACTGAGTCACACAGTCTTTGTTCTGATCGATCAGCTGGACCTCATTTGTCAATCAGAGCAGTGCCACCACTTTTGGTTGCTGCCACATTGGGGAAAATCAGTCCAGGAGAGGATGCACAGTCAGGATCACTTTTGCTATCCCAGCTATTCCTCTGCCTTGACAGGAGGGGCCCAGCACACATCCTTGTGAACAGTGTCCTTGGACACTGATGCTGATTTTAGCAGTGTTGTTATGTATGTTCCCAGGGCAAGATGGAAATTACTAGAAAGGCAAGGATTAAGGAGGAATTTTTTGGAGGGCTCTCCTGCAAAGCAAGGTGCTGTGGAGGAAAAGGAGTTGTCAGCTCTGTGCTTATTCAGCAAAGCTGATCTGGAGTTTGTGCTTTCAGCTCTTGCTGAAGGCAGTAAGTTCCTGTGTGTAAGTGCCTGGCTGAATGGGAGCTTGTGTTGCTGAGAAAGTGGGACACAGTGCAGGAAATTACCTTTGTAGGCAGCCCTGAGTGTTAATCTGAGCTAAATAGACTACTGCTACCTCTGGGAGAGAGAGCACAAGCACTGGACACTTGGCTGGGACACAGGCAGGGACAGGCAAGGGGACATGAGCCACGTGTGCCTCTGCTTTTGCCTCCTGCCCAGAGCCTGTCTGGTGTGGCAGGGGGTGTCCTGCCAGTGAAGGCTTTTATTCTTGAGTATATGGTCTTTGACCCACAGTGGGATGAGCAGGAACTGGCTGTGGTGGGAAAGCAGGATGGCAAAGCTCACTGGCAAGTCTAAAGTGTCAGCTCCTGCCTGTCTGCAGCTCCCAGCCTGTTGGTCCCTGGCTGTTTCCAGGAAGGAAGAACATCCTGGTGAGTTTTGGACCCTGCTGCTCTAAACTGTGCTGCTCCCTGGGGTTAAATAACCCCAGAGAGTCCTCACTGCAAGCACCAGCACAGCGTGGGAACAGCAGCTTGGCTTTGGGGTGCAGTGTGAGTGTGCCTGCTGTATTCAGGTTGTTTGGATGTTTTGCAGCCCAGAGGACCCTTGTAGCTCTTACAATTCCATGTTATGGGAGGGTTGGGAAGTTCTGGGGATTTGCAGCCAGGTTTTTAGTATATGAAACTTTCTTTTCAGCTCATGAGAAGTGGGAAGTGCTGTTTGCAGTCCCCCTGTGAGCAGGGGGCAAGCTCACATCCCGTGGGGTTTGTGTGGAACACTGGGGGATCTGCTCCACAGGGGTAACCCCCTTCTCCAGGGTCACTGCATGTGGCTTTCCTCCTTCAGAGACATCCTCTTCATCCCTGGGACCAAGCTGGAGGTGTGCTGCTGTCCCCCCTCACCTGGGGAGCAGTACCTGGGCAGGTCCCTCTCACTGCAGTCTGTAATCACACAGCCACGTTTTCTTTTTCCACGTTTAGTGCCACGGGTGGATGTGAAGAGGTTGCTCAAGGTTGCACAGAAAACTAAATCTGCCTTTTCCACAGCTTCAAGTGCCTTCTTCCCTACTGAGATGAGCCTCGTTAGGGAGGTTGGAATGTATTTACAGACACTCACACAGAGGCTGAATATACTGAGAGAAATATGTGTGCAGTAACTCCAGCTTTACAATAGGATGTTGATTTAATTTCCCTCTCACACAAATCTCAGAGCAATTTGTCTAATTAAGGCTTTCCAAAGCCCTGTAAGGTAGGGTGTTATTATGCAGGAGGAAGAGAAGCAGGGGGCAAACCCTGCTGAGAACAGAACCCTCTTGTATTCGAGGAAGGTGGGAGCAAGTGAGGCCAGGGAAGGACTTGCTGGCACCTTCAGGAGAATCACATCATTTCAGGTGTGTGCAGAGCCAAAGCCAGGGGATGTTTCTGGTCCCAGACACACTGAGGGGTGTGTTTCCTACCTGGGAGGTTTGGTTGCCTTCAGCTGGGCTGTGGAGGCTGCACAATTCCAGGTGCCTGCACACAGTTCCAGGTGCCTGCACACAATTCCAAGTGCCTGCACACAACTCCCTTCCTCCTCCAGCAGCAGGACATGCTCTCCCTTTGGATCAGGGCATGGCTCTGAGGCTGCACTTGGCTGGCTGTGACCTGGATGCTCTCCTACTGGGTTTGGGTATCAAAGCCTCCCTAATGGGACACCTGAAGGTGTAGACAGAGGGAGGGGCAGGAACAACCTCCCAGATAAACTCAACTGCGTGGGAGGGTGGAGCCTCTCCATGGCCTCGGGAAGGAGTCAGGTGATGGCATGTTATCTTTGAGGAGCTCAGATACCAATTTTCTCCCTAATGAAAATGAGGAAAGACCCTTTTAATGTTCATAGTATGGCAGAATCCACACTAGACAAGAATCCACACGAGGGTGAGATGTTCTGAATGCCCCAAGTCCAGAAAAATATTTGCCTCTCGTGCCTTGTTTGGTCCAACAGAATCTGCTCTGCAGACAAGGGTTGGCCTCTTAAAGATGGAATGCCTGGAGGTGACATCACCCCTCGGTGCTAAATCCTTAAAAAACCTGTTGAGTGGTGAACTCTTGTTGTGGTTTTTGCTTGGTTTTTTTTCCCTCAGTGCTATGAAATGTTCAGATTTGAGTAACTCATGCCAGCTTTTATGTTTTAAGGGTTCAGGCTATTTGTTGCTTTTCTCCGGTGTCCTGCTCTCAGTGAGGAATCTCAGCTTTGCTGTGTATGTGTTACCTTCTATCAGTGGATTTCTACATCTTGTGGCAGTACAGAAATGCTGGGAAAAATGCAGCTGGAATTGTCCACAAGCATGGAAAGCAAGAGGCAAAGAAAAGTCACCAGAACCACATTAAAACCATCGGAGCTTGACTTCTGTCACTTCATCTTTTCAAAATTC
Source organism: Anabacerthia variegaticeps (assembly GCA_035583185.1). Lineage (NCBI taxonomy): Eukaryota > Metazoa > Chordata > Aves > Passeriformes > Furnariidae > Anabacerthia > Anabacerthia variegaticeps. The sequence continues at coordinate 4,449,523 of JAWWEW010000077.1, forward strand.
GAGGCAGAAGGGACCTGTTACACGCTCTGCTAAAATCCCTGTAAAACCTCACCAAATTTTGGTCAGATGTCTCCTGGGCTCACAGAGGAGCTGTGATGGGAGGGCAGGCCTTGCTGCAGTTTTGCTGAGTGTGCTGTGCCTGCTGGAGGGGAGCTCTGAGCTGCTCCACTCGCATTCAGTGACTGAGAAAATGGCTGCGGCAGCCGAGCCCTTCTCCAGACCATGATCCAAGAGCAGCGTGCCAAGGATCTTGCTGACATCCAAGGAGATGAGGAGAGCTGCCACGGGGGATGGAATCAGCAGCATTAGCACTGGCTCATGGCAGACCTGGAGAGCAGGATGTGTCCGGGAGGGATCTGGCAGAGCCCATGGAGGAGGAGGGCTGGCCGGCCCCCGTGGATGAGATAATATTTGGTCGGCCACGTACATGCTGTGTTGCTCACAAGCAGCAACTCTGAAAGGACCAGAGCTCAGGGGCTCTTGCAAAGTTAATCAAAAAGAGGGAAAACAGAGTAGTTTTGTGCGTCACTCAAGTGTGAGCTGGAAGGAGGAGCTTTTCCTGCATGAGAATCCTTGGAGATCCAAATAGTCTCTTCTCTTGCTGGGCCAGAAAGTGAAACACACAAACTCTTCCCAAATACTGTGGGGAAAATCAAGTCCACACCAACAGAATCTTGGTTTTTCTAGCCTTACATTGTTTTAGTTTTGATGCTTTATAGGCTTTTAGAAGGATCTTAAAAGTTGACATTAGAATTTTTAATGGAATCTAAAAATTTCCTGCACAAAATGATGACCTATTTACATATTCCAGCCACTGAAGTAGCAACCCTTTCCCTCTAAAAACACAAACTCACAAACCGACCTTTTCTTGCCAGAAGCACGTTCCAGTAAGTTGGCTTTTCATATTTAGAAAACAGAATTAAAAAACCCAAACAATCTCCCTCTTCTGTGCTGAGTCCAAACCCAGGGGATCAGCTCCCATGGGAGGTGATGTCATAAAAAATAGTCCAAGTGGACTGTGTATCTTAACACTGATCATTATATTTTTACCTGAGAGACCTTTGCTGTTCCAGACACCCCAGTTTGGGATGTGCTGGCACAGCACAGTGAGGAGTGTTGTACCAGCCTGGGATGGATGGTGCATCCCTGCTCAGAGCTGTGTCCTGATGGATTGCAGGAGGAAAAACCTCTGAGATCTGTGATTTCTGGGCTCTGCACTGGGAAATCTACCCAGTAACTTCTATCCTGCTGTCCAATGAACTTGTCTAAAATCCTTTTTACCTACCTGACAGTGCTGACAGCAAGTGGGACCCTTCAAGGCTGCTCCAAAATTCCTGCTCGTGGCCAGAAATAGGGTCACAACTTGTTGATTCCTTCCCCCTCCGTGCCACAGAGGGACCAGCTGCCATGAACAGTGGGAGCTGCAATTTTGGCATCTTGGAAAGCAAACTGCAGCTGGAGGTGTTGCTGGGAGCTGCTTTTGGGAGGATGGAGGTGGAGACAAGCATAGCTGAGTTTGGAGCAGAGCAATAGGGAAGGATGTGACTGTAGGGCCGAGGATGAGAGGAAAGGGGGCCAGGAGCAGAGCAGAGCCCTTGGACTGCAGGTCACAGGGGCTGTGTTCCCAAAATGAACTGAAGGGGATGTGCCCTACCCCTGGATTTGCAATTGAGGAGAGAAACCCCAACCATTTCAGAGGAATGTGTGGCAGGGAGAGGGGCAAGGCACAGGAGAGGGATGGTGCAACCATCATAATACCAACTTTCTGTTGGTTACCAGATGTCACCACCCCCTGCTCCAGCCTGACCCAGAGCCCAGGGCTGTGGCCACGGGTCCTGGTCAGGCCCAGAACTCAGCAGTGCCTTGCAGGATGTCTTGGAGAACATTCCTGGCTGCAGTGGATTCTCCAGAAGGCTGTTACCTCCCTGGGAAACATCCTGCCAAAGGGAAGAAGACCAGGGCGTTGATGTGTGACTGGTGGAAGTGACAGTGAGCAAAGAGTCATTGGGAAATGACAGAGGTTGAGATTGTCCCCATCCCTGCGAGTGTTCCAGGCCAGGTTGGACAGAGCTTGGAGCAACCTGGTCTGAGGAATGAGATGAGCTTTGGGATCCCTTATCCCCCAAACCATTCTGTGATTCTGTGGCAGCCCATGGGCTTTTCTGGTGGCCTGAAGTGGGAATATTGGTGGCAGTGAGAGCCCTGGCAATGGGATGGAGGAGGACGTGCCTCAACAAGGGCTGTCCAAAAAGCATAGAAAAATTAGACCAGAGTGGCCTCCATCACCCCTAAAACACCGGGGGGGGAAGGGGGGGAAATGCCATAGATTTTATGTTGCTGATGTCTAATTCCTTCCCAGGACTCCGAGGGGTTGGACTGCTCCCTTTGGGATGGGAGGTGTTTTTAGGGGCAGTGGGGGGGTCAGGAAGTCGGTCCCTTTATTGGATGTATTTGATGTAACATCTCCCAGCTCTTCTCCCTCCACCCAAAAGCAAACAGAAAGGCAGGGATGAAGCTTACACCTCCTGGAACAATCGCTGCGAGTGGTCCTAATTAGCGCTCCCTAAATGGCTGTGATTAGTTACCAGCTGATGGAAGAGTTACTCCAGGATTTTTTTCTTTAAAAAAAAGAAAACAAAAACTAAAAAAACAGAACACCAAAAAACCACAAGGCAGACACAAAACACTGTTTGTTTGTTTATTTATTTATTTAGCCATTTAGTTATTTTACTGATTCCTGCCACTGGACGTGCTGAAAGTGCGACTCACGGTGCGGGAGCTGAACGCGGAGTGGAGTAAAATACATCTTTTTTAAAATAAGCCTCATTAAAGCAGAAGCAGCACGGCTCTTGCGAGGAGGCAGCGCTCTCCCGGAGCCTTTCGCTGCTCCCAGCTCACCCGAGTGCCATAAAGGAGGGATTTTTCCCCAAATCCGCCGGGCGGGAGCGCCTTGCCCGCGATGCTCC
>JAWWEW010000077.1:4454287-4497706 GCA_035583185.1 Anabacerthia variegaticeps
CCCCGCCCGCCCCAGCCCCGGTGCCCGCAGCGGAGGCCGCGGAGCCGCCCCCGGCCTCCCCCTCCCGCCCGTGCCGCCGCCGCCGCCGCCGCAGGTTCCCTCCCTTCCCTTCCCTCCCTCCTCCGCCTCCTCCTCCTCCTCCCCCCGCCGCCGCTGCTCCTGCCCCCGGCGGGCTCCTCTGGGCAGCGCCGGGCCGGGCGGCGGGAGCGGCAGCGCCAGGTGAGACACCCGCGGTGTGCGCCGAGCCCGGGCTCTGGGGGTGTGCTGGGGGCTCTGGGGGGTGTGCGGGGGGTCTGGGGGGTGTGCGGGGAGTGCGGGAGGCGGGTGCGGGCCGGGTCACGGCGGGAGGGCCGCGGCCTGAGCCCCGGGGCGGCGGCGCGGCCTGGGCTCTCGGCCGGGCACGGAGCGGTGCAGGCCCCGCGGCCCGGCCCGGCCGGGGGAGCGCCGGGTCCCTGCAGGGCTGAGGCGGTGCTGGAGGGGCCGAGCAGGAGGAAGAGGCCGGGGCGGTGCAGCAGCGGTGGCAGCGGGGCAAGGCGCTGCGCCCCGAGTGGGTGCGAGAGGGGCGCTGGAAACCCACCCTCCCCCAGACAGGGCAGGGGCAGCAGCACCCGGGAAGCACCCCCAGGGCTTGGGGGCGAGTTGGGAGCTGTGTCGGTCCCTTCCCCAGGGCAGCATCCCGGCGTGGGGATGCGATTCCCCAGGGCTGGCCGCCCCGCCATGGGGGAGAGCCCTGGGAGCACTTGAACATCTTGTTGGCTTGTCTGTCATTTTCCTCGCTTGTTCAGATTTCCTGTTTTGAAAAAAAACCTCTGGGCTGAGAGCTTTGTTGGGCTCTCGGCAGAAATAAGGGGGTCTGAGATAAGCACGCTTAGTGTGCCATTAGTTTCTGAGGCTCGGGACGGAGCTGGGAGAGCAGTGGTGAATGCCCCCGGATGGATTCTCTCTGCCCCTGGAACTTGGAGCCGCAGCGTTCGGAGGAAGCGGCAGGGACAAAATGGACAGTTCATAAAAGGAACAATTGTGCACTGCCTGTTCTAGAGGGCACTTGCTGCCCTTCAAGAACTTTCCTCATCGCATATGCTCTTTATAAAGCAAATCTTTATGTTGTGTTTGTGGGCTTTTTTTTTTTTTCCTGAGCTTTTTTTTTTTTTTCTCTTTACCTTAGTCCAGAAAATGAAACTGGAACAGACATTTCTGGAAATGAACTTGATTGGTGCAGTTGGGAAGATGTGATTCACAGTTATAATGAACAGTGAAATTTGTCCCATTTTTTCACAGTTCAGGATTCGGATTGTGTGTTTCCTGATTTTTAACCTGTTTGCACAGTTATACTGGGTGGGTTTTTAACCCTTCAGATAAGGCATCCATACATCCATAGTGTTGGATTGCCAAGGGATACCCCAGGCACATCCAGGATGTAGAAGCAGCTGTTATTTCGAAGGCATCTGATGCTTTACCCTGTAAATTAAAAGGTTTAAATGAGCATTATTTTCTTTCTATAATCCCTTTTCTGTGCTTGGAAGAACCAGAGCTGTTGTCAATGAAATCTGGAGTTGGGGAGATCAAGTATTTCCAGGATTGGCCAAAAATAAATTATGGGGTAAAGAATGTTGCTTTTTTTTCTCCTAGTCATGCAGCACGGATGAAAAGCTCTGAAGCTTTTAGTCATAACACTCTGGTCCCATGTTTTCCTTTTAATAAAGCATCCAGTGGGAGAATGTGACATAATTGGTTTCTTGGATTTAGAGATCTTGAAATGGCTGGTACAACAGAGGAGAGGAAACTCCAGCAGGGTTATGGTTTAAATACAATAATATGGTGGCAAAGTCATGTTGTTATTACGTGGTAATCTTGCATTTCTCTTTCAAGAAAATGCTCTCTACGTGGTTGTGCTGCAGAACAGGCACTTTTTAAGTCTCGTCAGTGGCACGGAATATTAAATGTCTCTCCTTTTCCTTGCATTGCATAATCTGAGTGTTGTTCTCCCATAGCAGCAGAAATGATGGAAGAATTGCACAGCCTGGACCCACGCAGGCAGGAGCTCCTGGAGGCCAGGTTCACTGGAGTTGGGGTTGCCAAGGTGAGTGTCACTACCTGTGGGAGCAGGTGGGACTCCTCACCCATCCTGCCTGCACTTTGGTTGGGGTTTTTAATTTCTACGTGGGTAATTTTGCTTGGCAAAAAAAGCTGTGTTTTGACAACTAATTTGTGTGAAGTACAGGAGGAATGAAAATGGGACCTCTACGAGCAGATGTTCTGCCGTACAAGAGGTGTGGGGCTCTAATGAAGTTTCTTAGGAGTTGTTCCATCTTAAGGCAGCAAGTACACCCTAAAAACTCCATGACAACTTTATGGGAGTTTGGAATCTCCCCTGGCTCTTCCTTTCTGCAGGAAAGTGCCATGGAGAGCTGAATTAGGCCCCTGGTGAGATACAGTTTCCAGTGTAGTGTGTTGGATACAACATGTAACCAGACTGAACACATAGAGGAGTTGTTCAGTTCTCTGGGGTGCAGGAGATTAAAATTGTCAGCCCCATCCCATTTAAGACACAAAGAGTTTGCAGGGCAGCTCTCCTGGGTCTGATCCACAGCCTGCCAGTAAAATCCCATCTTTGTCCTCACCTACAACTTCCCTCTGGACAGGAGCTGCTTTCCCTGAGCAAGGCACCTCAGTAACAACGTTGTGTGGTTACTTGGTGTCCTGGCACTAAGCTGTGAGTTCTCCAGGAGTTGGTAGTGTCAGTGCCAGTCTCTGAGCAGTGAAAAGGTAGCAGAACTCATCCTAAACTAGGTCAGGGAGATGGAGTTAATTTTTGAGAGAGATACCAAGCTTTGGACAGCATCAAGGTAGAGGGTAAAGCAACATAGCATTGCTAGAAAATTGTCAGAAACCTCCTAGAATTATGTTGAGGAGAAACATTGTAGGTGCTGCATTTCTTAGAAAAATGCCAAGTGCATCAGAACTTGAAAGAGTTGAGTTCTGAGTTCAGGCTTTTCTTTCTGCTCTGCTCTTCAGACAAGGTTAAGTCTGAGGAGAGAGTGTGAAGAAGCCAAATTCTCAGCTGTAAGAGAGTGTAGTAAGGAGGATTAACACTAGAAGTTGTTAAGGGGTAACAAGTTTGGTTACTGAAGTAAAAGGATGGGGATTTTTTGATCTTTTCCCCTACTCTTAAGACTTCTTAAATCTCAAGTCTTTTACTACCATAAAACTTTATGGTACTTAATGTATTGTGATTTCAAAAGACTTGTTTTATACAACATTACAACTTTTCATGTACTTTATCACCTGTTTCTCACCTTTTTGCCCCATTTTGTCCCTTTAGCATCTTTAGCTGTACCAGTATAAAGCCAGACAACTTTCTGGAATAGCTAGAACTTGAAAGCACAGACACTTTTGTAGCTTTAAAGCGGTGCCAACATGCTCAGTGCTCGCAAAGAATGTTAGGAACTATTCCTTTTAAAGGAATAACCTTTAAAAGATACAGGAAAGCAAGTCTTAATTATGTTTCCAATATGTTTGGAGCAGAAAGTACATGCCCTTTGCTGTAGGGGTGAATATTGAGAACTCATTTTTGTTTCTACACCATCTCCAAGTAAAAAAAACCTCATTTCTCGGAGGCCTCGCTTCGAGCAAAGCTGTTCTGCTGCTGAGTTTTATTTTTACCTGTTGTTGTGCAGTTTTACCTTGTACCAGTCAGTAAACTGTTAAAGTGCTTTACACTTATTGCAAACTATATATATATTTATTTATTTACTCGCGTTCTTGCTAATTTGCACTAGATCAGCCAGCCATTGATATGAATTAGCATGACTCTGCTATGCTGCAGCAAATCTTGGTTGCAATATTAATTTCAGCTACTACATTCCCTCCCAGGTTGGTGCTTCAAATTCCCTCCCTACCCCCCCAAGCCTCCGTCCGTCATGCTCCGCCCTGGCTTTGGTAGGTCACTGTCTTCAGGGGAATATATTGGGAAAGCTGTGGTACAATTGGTGGGATTCAACTAAGATATCTTTTTAGCTGGCTCCAGTGAAATGTTTGAAGGAAAGAAGTGTGGAGCCAGTGAGTGCCATCTAGTGGGATGGGGCCTGGCCCATCCTCCTGGGATGGAAGGTGGCTGGTGCTGTTTATTGCATAAAAGGAAGAAATGTCATCTCAGATGCTCCATGATTGGGTGAAGGCAGCAGGCACTTGTGCTGAGCTTCCTGCCTTCCTCCCACTGGGTGTATCTCTCCGTGTGTTTGCTTTGCTTTCTTGAATGTTTAAAAACACAGGGTATGTTTTGGACCTGCATAAAGCTAAAGCCTTAGTTTATATCTTAATATAACTGCAGCTTCCAGCCCAGTGCCCCTCCGTGTTAAAGAACAACCACCTGTTTTGAGAAATGAATGAGACCGAGCTGATCTAGAATAAATTTTCAGGCTGGAAACTAGAAAAAAAAAAGCTTCTAGGCATCAGTCATGGGATTCTGGAAGAGCTTTCCAGTAACAGTAGTAGAGGGCAGAAATCCTAAACTGTTTTGGAAACAGCTGTGCGCTGTCACCTCCTGTGGTAGCTGAAGGCACAACCCGATGACCCAGGTCATTTGCAGTCCCAAATGCCTCAAAATTCTGTTGCCAGTGTGTGATGAATTTTCTTACTTAGTAGCTGGAGAATATATTTCTCCAGAAGCTTGGAGTTAGTGCATGGAACCAAATTTACGAGCAAGGAATGTTTCCAGGCAACTGTTATACTCCTGTGGTTCATCCAGGTCACTAAGTAGCTTCAAAAAGCCACTGATGCTTTAGATGTCTATTCTTGCCATATGGTGAAGTGCCATTCTTTCCCAAATTTGCAGAGCAAGGCCCTGAGTTAACACATGACTATCTGACACCGACTGTTCCTGCTTATTTAGCTGCTGTTTATATTTACTTACTGGGAAAAGCTAAGTGCATTCCCTTGAGGCATTATCCTGACTGGTCACCTCAGATATCCTCCTTGGGTCAGCAGGTACAGGAGACAAAACATGGGCTGTTCCTCTAGATAATGTTTAATTTTGTCTGTTCTCATCTTTTGCCTCCCTTTCCCCTGTTTGGGTGCTGCCTTTAAGATATCAGAGGGGTTAACTCCTAAGGATTTGTGTCATTTCCACAGACTTTTCCTGGATAAGAATCAGGAATTGTGATGGGTGAATCTGTATTTGCACACAGCTTATCTCAGGTTTGACCAGGGGAGATCAGCACACGGATCTTCTACTAGTTTGGTCTTTAAAAGATCTTCAAACCAAGTTGTGTGTGCCACTTTTATTACAGTGAAACTAAAAAGGCTGAAGTTCCTCTAGGGAGAGAAACAGGGCTGTGGGAATCTTATGGATCCAGCTGACTGTGCCAGAACTGAAGTGTTGAACTTGGTGGTAGCTGGTGCTCCCTTTCCTCCCTCTTTGAGGTAATGCCGCAGAACATCTGCCTCTGAAAGGAGAATTGCTCATAAACCCCAGCATTTCCTTGTATTACTTTGGTTTTTACCCTTTTTCTGACACTTTGGCAGTCCTGATCACTTCAGGAACTACAGTTCTGTGATCTGCTTAGCAGCAGTTTTAGCAGCAAAGTTCCCAAGTTGAGAATTGGTGTTGGAGGATAATCATGTCTTCCTTGGAGGGAGGTGGTGCTGCACAGTGATGATGGTCCTTAGCAGGTGTCACATGCCACCAGAAGAACCTGCTAACAAGAGTTTTAAAACTTAGAATTGAATTTATCAGCTGCCACAGAGTGTGCCAGGACTTTATGCCAGATACTTGAAAATTGTTTGGATGCTTCCCTGTGCAACATTACTTACTTCAAATGTCTTGTCTGGCTACTAGAGCCCAGAAATAGTTGTCAGATCCCAGTTCTATTTCTGCCTCTGAGCTGAGGGTTAGGATGTGTTGTGTGACCCTTCTGTCCAGTTTGCCACCAGCAAAATAAAAATACTGTATTTCCAACCAGAGAGAACTCTTGAGGCATAATGGAAGCCAGGCAAATCCTGCTGCAAATCTGCTTACCCATCTGATAGAGTGGGGGTTACCTGTGAACATCTGAGAGTAGATTAACTTCTCGTGGCAAAAAGACCTCAGTGATTCGGGGATTTCATTATCGGCCATAATACTGAGCTTTTCTAAAAGGCCAATTAAGAAGCAGGTTGTAATTCTCATACTTACGTGATGCTTGAACTAAGATAAGAATATGTTAATTAAACGTGTCTGACACAGTAGCACTGGAGCAGAGTGACTGTAAAACCACTCAACCAGCTCGCTTTGGTGTGAACCTGTGTGGAGTCAGCACTAACTTTGAGTGCAACTAAGGGTTGGCTTTTCCCCTTTGAAATCTCTTGATTTGCTACAGAATCCAGAGGAACTCGAGTTAGCTTGGCTTGAGGTAATGAAGCATCTCTCCATGTCTCCTCCATTTAGCTAGCAAGAGAATTTTGCAGCGCACATTGGAGGCTCTGGCTAGGCAGCTGGAATTCCTAGAGGTTCCTTTCAGAGGGCACAAAATGGAGACTACCCAGTTTGAGTTGTGGAGTTATGGATCATTTCTGGGAGCTTGGAGAGGCTGAGGAAATGCACAAGTCATGGGAGGTAGGAGATAGGTGAGGGGGGCTGAGTCAAGCTGGTGTTACAGACAATCTGGTGGGAGCTCATAGCAGGGTAAGCTGTTTCTATAGAAGCCTCAGCCATTGTGCCTCACTTGTGGCCTTTCCAGGGGCTCTTACAAAGGGAGAAATGACTAACCAGCTCCTGTGAGTGGCCAGATTGTAAATTCTTGCCTTTGAGTAGGAGTCTTGAAAGTGCCTGCTGCTGTTGCATCCACTGCTCAACATGGAGGCTTTGTTGTGCATAGGTAGGTCACGGACTCCGAGGCAGCAGTTGATAGGTGAATCACAAGGGAAAAGAGCCTGCCAGCTTATCTCAGGGAGAAATTCCTTGTGGAGGAGGAAGTGTGTGCTGTTCTTGTGCTTGTCATTTGGGTAAACACTATAGGAACCATTAGCTTGGTTCAGATGACCCACGTATTTTGAATTTTTGCTGAGCCCCATCAGCGATTCCCTTGACAGGGCGCAGTGGATGAGTGGGCTGGAAGTGATAGCAGAGAAGTGCAGTATTATCCCAAAGTGGTCTGTGCTACAAAAGCCAGATGACTCCTGCAACAAAATTCATAAGCCCTTCCTGTGTAAACTATTACATGTTTATTATTCCCCACTGCTACTTCTCTGGCAGTTATTCTGGTGTTAGTGTTCTTTGCCTTTGCTTACTTGGGTGGTTTTTTTCCCCCCAAAATTCAGGTTCATTCCTTTAATTCCTTTTGTGTCATGACCACTTAAAAATGGTATGCTAAATTTAAGTGCTGAACATTTATCCAATGTCAGTTGCTGAGTTAAATATAAACAGTCAGGAATGATAAAATATAAATTTGAAGGGAATTTTTATACACACACTCACTGACTGCTGGTTGAGATGTATAGTTTTTCATAGCCACGTCTAAACCTGTTGCTCTAAGCAGTTGATAATGTGAGGTTATGTGTGAAATGAGGTATCTGGATGATCAGGAAAACTTGCTTTTCCTTTCTTTTGCCTCACTCACTATGTGAGAAGAGGTGCAGCTGAGCACCAGGCCACATTCCTGAAACATGCTGGGTATTGCATCTTTATTGCTGAGAGTACAGCACGTTCCAGTGGACAATTTGTGTTTCCATTGCCAGAATGCCTCAAAGCAGGACTTTTTGCCAACTTTGCCAGGTTCAGGTCTTGTCAGTAAAGGTCTAGTCCTTTACAATGAGAAAGTGGAAGGTTCTCTGGAAGGTGATGGAGGGAGAGAGAGGCTCATGCAGTGGAAATGGGTCAAAACATGTCTACAAAGAATTAATAGTGCATTTGTTCACGATATCAATACACATGACAGTGAAATTGCTGGATACCTGTAGACAAGGACAAGCTGTTCTGGTTCCACAGCCAAGTAGTTGGTTCCTTCTCACCCCTTCTACTCCTGCATTGAGTTCAGTTTTACCACACTGTCAGCTTAGAGTCTAGAGGGAGGTTTAAAATAAAGGGCAAAAAGGGTTTTTTTGCTCTTTGAGACTCAGAACAGGACTGAACTACTCTTTTGTTGATTCCAAAAGTGGGTTTGATTCCAGCTGCTGGAGCTGAAAATTTCCCACGCAGGGTAGTCACTACAGGGAGCTGCAGTACTGGGAGTAAGAAAAACCTGGTGGATTTTGGGTGAGGCCTTTTCCCAGCTGCTTGCATCCCAGAACTTTACATTCAGGTGCAAACTGAGTGCATTTTTTTTGTATTGGAGAGGATGAACTTGTATTTCTGGGAAAAAACCCATCCAGTTGCTAACTGTAGATGGCCTCATGAGTGTATTGTCCAGGTGAGCCAGGAATACAGGTGCACTGCTCAGGCATTGTCCTGTGTGAGCCACTGCCATTCCCCCTCAGCCACAGTGTTCCTGAAAAGCTCCAGTGTGGCATTTGGGGAGCAGCTGCTCCTGTCATTTGCTGTCCCTGTGCAAAATGGAGGCAGTGAGATTGAAGCAAATGTGGAAACAGCTTTCACTTTCATCTTCATCGTGTCAGAACCCCAACCTGCCCATGTGAAACCAGGAAATGCTCATTTGGAGGGATGCTCCTGTACCTGCCAAGCCTCACCTGGCACAGGAGGTGCTGCTGGGGTTTGGGTTCCTGAGAGAAGGGAGGGATTTTGGAGGGCAGCATTTGGGCAGTTTATAAACAAGCTTTTCCATAGGTGAAAGGATCCACTTTCTGTTGGCACTTCTATTAAGATATTACCATTTTTCTTGACAGTGAGGCCTTCATGTGGATGTAGCTGAGGTTAGTGCTGGCACTTCTATTAAATCCTGGGGACCAAGGAGTAAATCCCTGGAATAACCAAGAGTTGTACCTGTAACATTTGTGAGCTGTCACAATGGGTGGTGGGAAGCTTGCTTTGCTTAAAAAGCACCTATTACTGAAGAGGTGAAACATCTTCCTGGCCCTGAGCTATTTGTGTGATGACTTGAAGGGATAATGGTGTGGCTTAGAGTCTAAACCTGCAATTTTTCTTAGAGCAATTTGCTTTTAAAAGGGAATCTTAAATGTTTAGCTTATTGAGATATTCAAGTGTTGGGTTTTCTTATTTTATTTTTTTTGTTGAAGCAACTGAGCATGTCAATTTTGGAGAGACAGATTTGGTGTTTAACACTTACATTGAACACAGAAGGTAAACAGAACTTTCTGCACATGCCTGCTTGGAAATTGGGGTTAGCAACAACAAGGTTATGTCACAGGTTTCATTTAATGGTGGTGTTTGTCCCATAAATAGGGGAGGGACAACTGGGCCCCTCACAAATTACCTACTGAGAGGTTTCTCTGGGGTGTTAAGCTTCTCCCCCACCCCACCACTTGAGTCTTCTGCTCAAGAATATAACAAGAAGTGGCTTTGCCACAAGCAAAGATCAGTTGGTGGGAAGTGGTTACTGCAAAATTAAGAATGCTAAAATAGAATGAATCTTGGGGAAAAGATGCTCCCAAGTTATTAATGGAGAGCTGGTTTTATCATGTCATTCTTGCTCTTAATACATTCCATCATTACTTGTGAATCTTGTTTTTATATCTTTGTCAAATTTGTCTCGATTTCTTAAGTTAGATCTGTAGGAGGATACTTTTGTGTCAGGCTAAAACACGGTGACTTTGCATGATTCACTTTTTCCTTTTAAAACCGGTTTTGATACAGATCTTAAATCATTTTCAAACTGCTTGGATATGTAAAAATGCAGATGTGTATCCAGCAGAGCCTGCAAAGATGCAGCAGACTCTTGAGGTACCTGGTTCCTATTTTGGTAAATGTATTCCAGCCTCTGGAGTTTGTGCTTTGGCCTGGTGGGAGCAGCTGCTCTGTGGCAGGGACCATAAAACAGCCAAGTGGGAAAGGTGGTATTTTGGGTACCAGTTGTACTGCTGGTAACACAACTTTCACTTGTGCACTCTCCTAGTGTTAAAAAAAGCATAAAATGACACATTTAAAGAAAAATCAGTGGTACAGCCAGCATCTGATAACAGTAATAGCTGCCTTGCCAGATGGAAGATGCCTCTGAATGCTTAGCCCAGGGTCAAGCAGATGCTTGTCTGAAGAGCTGAGCTTGGAACTCCTGCTGCTTAACAAATCAGGAGGCTTTCTCCCTCAAACCTTAGGCTGTTATAAATACCACCTTGGCTGTTTGGTGGGTGTGGTTAAACGGAGCAGCCTGTATAGAAACTGATACAGAAATACCACTCCAAAGGCTGCATCGTTATCCTGAGAAAGGATTGCCCCCTGGCCGTCCCCTTGTCCTGCTGCAAACAACTCCTGCAGTTCAGGGCCTCATGCTGTGTGGTGCTGCTGTACCCACATGACTTAGGTTAGCCCAGAGATGCAGGGTGTGTTGGGGTGGGTCTGCCTGCTCTGGAAGTTGGTTCTAACAGTCCTTGCTTGTTTTTCACTAGGGTCCATTAAATAGTGAGTCTTCCAACCAGAGCTTGTGCAGCGTGGGCTCTCTGAGCGATAAGGAATTGGAGGTAAGCAGGCTCAACTCCTGGGCTCCTCGGGTTTAAGTGCATGTGATTGAACTCAAAACACACAAGAAATTGTGTGAAAGTGACTGTGTGACGGTCCTCTTAGTTTGGGGTGTGAGAGGGACTATGGAAGTATTTAGTCAGGAGCTTAACCCTCCAGTCTTTGGGGCTTCCCACCCTTCTAGGCAGATTTTACTCAAGCCCAAACACAGCATTTGTAAAGCTCAGCTTAGGGAATTGCTTTGGGCTGCATTGTGATTTGTTTGCTGGTTCTGCTATACTTTTGAACAAATAAAAGCCAGAGAGCATTGATGGAAAAGTTTGCCTTATCTATCAAATAGGTGAGTTTGCATAAGTGTGTACAAGGCAGAGTCTTTATGCATCACTCTCTGGAAGAGTGGGGAGGAGAAAATTGATGCTTTGTCCCTAATTAATCTCACTGCTTTAGGATTAACTATTTCAAAATGCTTGCTAAAGCAGCAGAATGAATTGCAGAGTTAGACTTTTATTTTAAAATTCCATCTTAATAAAGCAAAATCTCAAATTTAAGTGCACTTTGTTACGCATTTAAAGAACTTCCCACATGGTGATCAGGTAAGTTTTGGATCATACATCTCTTTGTTATATGGCAGTACTGATGTGAGGGGTCTGGTGAGGCTCAGCCTTTTGAGAATGCAATATGTAAAACTCCAGAAGTGCACTTAATAGTGAAAAACTGAGTTTTCATTCTAATTTTAATTGAGTTATTTTATGAACGTCTGTGGAGAGATTTAAATTGACCGAGCTGACATACTCCATAATCTCTTCCATTCCTTGCTTTTTCAGTCTGTAACAGATAATGTTGTGTGTCATTTTTGTTATGTAAGTACTTGAATGGAAAAAAAACTCCAAGTGCATGTCATTAATATGCTCACAGCTCCATGGAGGCTGTAATGGAGCCCGTGGTGTTACAGTCACGCCAACGCTGCTCTTCACTCTGCAGTGAGCAGGCAATGTCACTGACTTCTACACACACACAACCTGGAGCAGCAAGTGGCTACATAGTTAGGGAGTTTTCAGTCCCCTCATCCTAAAAAAGAACCTTGCAGACTCAATAACCACCTCTGTGTTAACATCCCCTCCATCCTCCTACCAAAACATGTCAGTGAGTGCCCAGCTGGTGACATGGGGTTGTGGAGGTTCAGCACCCACTGGGGACACAGCCAGGCTTAGATTCAGCTTTATCCTTTTGAGCCTGCTAAAGGAGGGAGATTGATTTCTGTGCTCACTGTGTGCAAGTCTTTTGGCAGAGCTCTTGAAACAGGCTGCTTGAGACTTGGGTTTCCAAAGAGCATGAAACTGGGGTTTACCACAGACTCTGTGGCCACAGCTCTCCCTCCCCCAGAGCTGTGTTTTGCACTCTGTGGTTTTCTCCCTGGCCCCAGGGTATGGGTTAGTGGTGGCTGCAATGGCTGTAGAGCATATAGCTTGGGAATTATTTGGGACCCTTAGGGATAAGAGATGTTTTTAAAGTGACATTGGTGATGGAAATGACAAGACCTCTCTGTCTCTCCAGTAACCTCAGTGAGCTGCTTCCAGCAGTGCTTCCTAATGTTTTCAGCAGGTTTGCCCACAGATGTGACCCTGGTGGTGGGCAGAGCACCGTGCCAGGGTCTCCTCCACTCTCACATCTTTAGGCCTGCCAGCCTTGTACAGATAAACATGGCACACTGGAGCCTTTGGACCTCAGGGATGACACTCTGGAGCCCTCAGGGCTCAGTCATGATACTCTGGAGGCTTCAGGCCTTGGGGATGCCACTTCTGGAGCCCTCAGGCCTGTCAGCTGTGTTCTGTGTTGTGCCTGTGCATAAATACATTGATTGTATGTAAATGCAGTGGCCAGCTGCCTTTCAGGTCTCTGATTGCTCACAGAGTGACTTGAGTGAGAGCAGGAGAAGAGCAAACCACAGTCCAGCATCTGTGGCACGTTTCTCCTGGCTGCTGCTGTGGGGGGCTCTTCCTTGTCTTGTGCAAGGTCATAATTTTGAACCAGTAGACAGGATAGTTGTCCCCATCTTCAGTGAGCTTTGGGAGGAAGCAGTACCTGCAGGCAAGGTGAATTGTCCTGGTAAGACTGTGATTGGACTGCAAATTTGGATGTCAGTAGCCAAACCTCTCATCATTATTCTCCTTGCACCAGTCTTATGATCACCTTGAAACAGTGTACACAGGGTTTCATGAGTGTTTGAGCTTGCTCTGCTCCCCCTCAGAGGTCACTGGGTAGTAGAGGCTGGATTGCTGGAGCTGAAGTAGAAAAAATTCATTATTCCCCTTGTTAACCATGTTCTCTCCCTTCTGTAGCACTTCCATTGGAGAGTAGCAGCTATTTGAGAGCAATTGTTTCTTTAAGTACCAACAGCAGAAACAAATGCACCAGAGAAACGAACTGGCCACTGGGGATATGGAACAGATTATTGTGTTTGGGCATTTTCTTTAAATCTTGGAATAACTGCAGAAATGTTAATTTTGAAGTATTGTTTAACAGACTCCCGAGAAAAAACAGAATGACCAGCGGAATAGGAAGAGGAAAGCAGAAGCCTACGAGACCAGCCAAGGTAATTCCTGCTGCAGGATTGGTGATTCCTGCCCCTTGTGTCCTAGGAAACTAATGGCTCTTCTCAAGGGTGTGTCAGGCAGCTTGTTACAAACTACTCGGTGATGGTGCCTTCTCCCCTGGGAGCCTTGTTATCCTCATTGGCAGGAAAATACTCGCTTATTCCCACAAACTCGTGCATTTTCATGGGACAGGCAGCCCAGAGGCTTCTTATAGCCCACCTGAAGTGTTGTTTTGGCCCTGCATTGCTACAAACACAGCCTGGGCTCTCTTCCTGGCTTTCTGAGATGTGTACCTGCCTTGCTGGAGTAAGTTGTGCCACAACAAATGGAGAACAAGCTGTGCCCAGGCACAGAGCAGGCACTGCTGTCCTGAGTGCTCAGGAAAACCCAGCAGGCTCAAGTGCAGCTCTTCTACCAAATGGGCAGAGGGGCACGTTTCCTTTTCTTTTATTCTTCAACAAGAAAGTCATGAAAATTGTGTTGACAGAACTGCTTTGATAATATTATAATAAGAGAAAAGGGCTAAGTTTTAATGAGCTGGTGTTAAGCCACCACTAATTATCTCTCAAACTCTTATAGGGATGTTTGGAAAGATCTAATGTGAAGTAATTTACCTGAAGGCGGAGGAGTAAAAGTGCCTTTTACTCTCTCCTTATCTTGAAGGAAATTTTGGAGAACCTATGAAACAGTCAAGACCTTTAGTGTTTTCTAGGTACTTCAGCAAGTGCAAATTCTGTTTGATTGGATCTGACATGTTTGGAACTGAGAGTTAATTGAATTGTCAACTGTAGACCCTCCCAACAACAGCACAGGAGCTGTAACCCTGGGGCAGGCTTTTGTTGTGCAGCAGCTTTGTTGTGATAGGTGCTGCACTGAGCAGGGAAAGGAGTGTCAAAATGTAGGAGGAGGTTTTTAGAATGGCATTGGAACTTCTGTTCTTAAAAATACAACCTTTATTTTAATCCTTTGCTTTCCTTTTTAGGAAAAGGCACTCCTAGAGGACATAAAATTAGTGATTATTTTGAGGTAAGTGTCTTTACATTGTCTGAGAAACCTGCCTGAATTCCCATTCTGCAAAGTCTAGATGGAAGTTTGTGATGTGACTTGTGTTACTGATCCATTGTTGGGGTCACTGATGATATCAGCCTGATACACTCAGATCTGATTAGGCAGAGGATAAGAGGAAGTTGATTTTTAAATGAACATTTATTTGAACAGTTGATAAAGCCTTTTTTCACTTCACTATAGGTTTGAGGTTCATTTTCATTGGAACCTGCCTCTCAGATGAGGATATCTGAGTATGCAAACAGTTTTGATAAGAGGCCATGCTGCAAAAGAATCTCCCTGCAGTCCTCCTGATTGGAGTAGGAAGTTGTTTACAGGGTTCCCTCTGCAGAAAAGCCTCTCATGGGAGGCTGGCAGCGTGTGGGCAATGGAAACCTCTCCCCAAGACACTGATGGGCATTCTAAAATTACATCTGCTTTTTGCATTGCGTAGTTTCTGAAGGTTTTCTAGCTCTGCACAATGCAGAACTGGAGCTTTTCTCTTAAGTTTCTTCTCTATTTGACTGAGTAACTTGGAGTCAGAAATTAAGTGTTAATTAGAGTTTGATTCTTTCCTGAGTGCTTCACTGTGTGGTGTAGAGCAGTTTCCCAGCTCCTTACCTGCCCCGTCTCCAGCAGTGAGTGGCACAGGTGCCTCAATAGAGCTGTACATCCCTTTCCACTGCTGTGCTGCACACTAGCCACATCTTCCTGATTCTGTTCTGCTAAATAACTGATCTATAGCCAAATGTGCAGGCTCACATCTTTGTGTGTTAAAAGGGAAAATGTACACACTGCAAATACCAGTGTTTGTCTCAGGTGGTTCTGCCGTTACTTTCGAAAACACTGCATGAAATGTTAAGGTTTTCCTCTTAGCTTCTATTTAGTTTCTTTATATAAATCCCTGAAGCCTGTAAGGCTGTGTGTGTTAAATTTGGTTAACTGTGGTGTGTCTGGGGGGTTCCTGATGATGCACTGTGTTTGTGTGCCCAGTTTGCTGGGGGAAGTGGCCCAGGCACCAGTCCCGGTCGGAGCGTGCCGCCCGTCGCCAGGTCCTCGCCGCAGCATTCCCTGTCCAACCCCTTGCCGGTGAGTGTTCCTGGGCACAGGGCTGGTGGCTTTCCTGGGCACAGGGCTGGTGGCCTGGCATTGCTTACCTTGGTGGCAGTGCTTCAGGCAGGTGGCACGAGGTTCTGAGCAGGCTCTCAGGGAGTGGTTGGGCTCCTTCTCTGGTTTGAATCTGAAAGTGGGTTCTGAGACGTCTGGGACCCTGGGACAGTGGCTGTTCCAGCTGTGTGTGACATGGATACCTGAGCTGAAAGCATGCAGCATGAGTGCTTTTAGCTGTGTGGTTACACAGAGCCCTGTCCTTACCAAAAGGTGGAACTGACCTGTTGTTCATCCTGGATTCCACTGGAGCACATGGACTTCTCCATGGAGCTGGGAGAGTGTTGTGTGTTTGTGCAGCACTAGTCAGGGATATTCTGGTCTTGATTGGACCCCTTGGGCACCCTGAACATGGTGCACACCATAATTATATTGGGAAAGTCTTTTGCTTCTGTTCATGTGCATGTGACTTGCAAGGGGCAAGAGCTTGCAGAGAAATGTGTGTACATGCACAGCTGGTGCTATTGTTTGTTACATAATTCCATTTTGCTGAAGCAGCATTTCTGCAAGATCTGGATGGGGAAAAGTAACCAGTATTTTTAAGCCATTTTAGCACACAGCAGCCAAAGAAATCTGCTTCAACTAGCAAAGCAACCTTCAGAGCTGAGCTCTAGTTGTGCCCACTGGCTGGGCCCCTCTTTAAACATTTGCAGCATTGGTTGAGTGGCACAAAAATCTGGAGCATTGTGGGAAAGGTTGGTATTCCCAAACCCAAAGGCTTTAGGGATTACATTATTCTGCAGAGACCTTTGCACAGTTCCTGAATGTACTGAACTGAACCCCAGCACTGAACACTCTGCTCAGAATTCCATGTGTGCTGTTAGATCTCAGAAGCCTCTCAATGCTGCTTGAAGGGAGAGCTTCACACGTGCTTCTAGATCCTCTTTAATGTTTCTGAAAATTGGAATACAGCTTGTCAGTTGAATGGCCCTGCCTCCTACCTGGTATTAATTCACTAACAGATACCTTTTAAGAGAAGGTAATGAAAGAAATGGCATCTCTGAATGTTGCAGATGGGAGAGGGACAAGTCTTTATTCCAGCAGATGAGATACCCCACAGGTGTTTAGAGTGGGAAAAGTGATTCTTCTTTTGGTTTTCTTCTACACTTGTATGTGTTGAGTAGATAAAAGTTTGAATGGGGCATTTCTGGTGTATATTGATGTTACAGTCAGTTTCAGATAGGCCAGTGTGTGTTTCTCCTTACACAGGTGCTCTTTGTGTTCCTTATCTTCTGTTCTTTGCTCTTGCAGCTAAACTTGTGGTGTTTGCTTATTCATCACAGAGTATTCCGGGCCTTTGCCACATCTATCTATCTACAAACTGAATGTCAGCCCCAAAAACTGGGGAAATTAATGAAAGTTGGAGAAGGATGTGTATCTTACCCATTGCAGGTGTCAGTGTGGTTGAGGAAGAGAGCAGGGTGTTAAAATGTCTTTCGCATGAGACAAACCTCCTCCAAACCTGAGTTCATCTGTACTGCACTGGAAATGTTCTGCAATCAGGACTTGCAGAGGACTTGTAATGGCTTCAGGATGTGACTTCCTGTCTTGAAATCTCTTGACTGCTTGGAATTGCCTTGCTCCTCCTTTGATCAGAGCAATGATCTGCAGGTCTTGAGGCTCTTGTGAGGCCACTCTCAGGCACGAGCATTCTTTTGGGGAAGGAAGCACACTCTTGACACTGGTAATGTTAGCCAGAAAATATGCTTCAGGTTGCAATTTAGGCTTTTAAGAAAAACTGAAGCTTGACCTGACTTTACTTTCTCTGAGGCATTTGCCTGGCCCAGAGTTAGGGCTTGGGAGGACTTGGATGATTATTACCCAGATTGCCAAGTTTTAGCAGTGCTGGGCTGGCTTGGAAAGCCAGGGCAGAGAGATGCTGAGTGCTGTAATCAGTGTAGCTCAGATGATCCTTGTTCCTATTAAACCCAGTTCCTGTATCACAGTTGGAAAACTAGTCTAACTGCAGGAGAAAGGAGCTGGCCCTTAAGAGATATAATAGAACTTAAAAAGATTTTGGGAATGCATTAGTACCCTGCTTAGCTATAATGACAAAAATGAACTTACTCTGCTGTCTGGGTCCTAGACATGGTCAGGTGCTGCCATTTAGCAGTCCTGACTCAGTTTACTTCACCAGAACAACAATGGATGGTGACCCTGGCTGTTTAAAAACAAGTCTTTGAAAACACCAAGTGGCATAATTGTGAATGCACTGACCAAAATCCCAGTGCAGATTTTTGGATATGCCCCACTGGGGCTCAGTATTTGCAAAGGAAGGGGAGGGCATGTGAAGCGACAAGGAATTCTGCCCTGCCTGCTCGTTTGTTAGCTTGTTTTCTTTTTTAATTGTTAACTTCATTTCCTTTTTGATGTCTGCCATCAGAACAATCCCTGCAGGAGTGCTCTTTGACTTATCAGATCCTCACCACGCTGCCTGCTCATTCCCGAGCTGCTGCTTCGCTCACGACAGTTTTGGCAGAGTCAGATGATGGCCTTTATTTTTTTTTTCCCTTTTTTTAAAAAAAATTCAGAAAAACCCAAAGCCCCCCAAAGTGGTTGACTGTGTGTTTTCTGACTGTGTTGCAGCGGCGAGTGGAGCAGCCGCTGTACGGGGTAGACGGCAGCGCAGCCAAGGAGCCGCAGGAGGAACACTCTGCTCTGCCAACGCTGATGTCGGTGATGCTGGCCAAGCAGCGGCTTGAGAATGAGCAGCTGGCACAGAGGGGAGGTGGCCTCTGCTTTACTTTTGTCTCGGTGAGCAGCTCCCAAAAGATTGGAGTCCTAAAGGGATGTGTCTTACTTAAGGGATGGGCAGTTCGGGGCTTTCCCGCCCCGACACAGTGGGCACAAGGGCAGTCTGGGTTTTGCTGACCCAGCCTGTGGTCTTCTGCTAAGTTCATCTTCCATGTGAAGAGTTCTAGGGGCCAGGCTTTGCTTGTTTGGGTCTTTAGTTAATGGCTCAAAATCTTACGTAGATCAAAATGATACCATCTGAGAGATGCACAAAAGCAAAGGAATGAAGTGTGGTCTTGCTGTGAGAAGTGTTTGGTTTGGCCTCGCATAATCTCAGCTGACATGAATTATATCAGGCTTTGGAAAGCTTTGTCTTCAGCAGGTTGGGCCAGGCTTCTTGAAAGAAAGGGACACTCTTGTTTTACTGAACTGAACCTCTAGAGCCTTCTTAAAGCTGAGCATGAGTGTGGTGCAGGCCAGGCTGCAGCTCCGTGTGCGTGCTGGGGGTCATGTAACAATACCCAACTTTCTTTTACAGGCCCAGCAAGGCAGCCCATCTTCTACCGGATCAGGGAACACTGAGCATTCCTGCACTTCCCAAAAACAGATTTCCATCCAGCACAAACAGTCACAGGTATAGCTCACTAGATGATACAGCTCCTGGGTGTGAGGTTGAAGCTTGATGCAGTTTGTCTGCTGTGCCAGAAGGTGCCACTGGTAGTGGACATGGTGTTTCCAGTAGAAGAGCCAGTATTCCCAAGTCAGTCTGTACCTGCTGAGTGAAGTGAATTGCTCTCAACTCTGTTCCTTGTCTTGTCGAGAATGTTTTCAGTTGCTGCTGCTGCTGGAGTTGTCCAATCTGCTGCTAAGGCTTCTCTGTGTCAGTGCTGTGGGCAGTTCTTCAGCTGTGTGTGGCTGTGCTTGGGAGAGGAACATCCCAGCTCTGTCTGTGTCACTCCTGTGCTATCCTCAATGTTCTCTCTGCAAGTGAAGGTGTGAAGGAAACCTGAGTGAGGGTTGGGAATGCCTCTGTTCAGGGTCGTGGGGGCATCTGCATTGCTTACAGTACAAATAGCCACAGTCCAGCTGGAAGATCTTTGGCCTCTGCAGAGTTCACCCATGGAGTAGTTTGTCAAGGTGCGAGATGATGTGTTCCTGACAGTGCTTCCCAGCAACTTCACTGGCTGGAGTCAGGAAGAGGAGTGGTTCTTCTGACTGTGCTGGTGTCTTTTTGGTGCTTTTTAAATTAAGCTTCTTTTATCTGTGTCATCTTCTTCTGTTGCTTACCAGGATGTTCAGCTTTATCTGCAATGCACCTGGCTTATTTCTTCTCCAAGCCTGCTTTTAATCTTCTTTGGATTTTCATCTCTGAGCTCTCTGTGCCTGACCCTTCCCTTGAGCAATTTTTAAGCAATCATTTCCTCACACCAGTGTGTGTCAGAGAGGATTTTGTTGCTGGGGAAGGTCTGTTCTCCATTCCCCCAGCAGGTGGTACAAGTTCTTTGTGCACCAAGGACAGCAATTCCACCTCTGGGGGTACTCACTTGTTCAAGCCTAAGCTCTGTTGTGTCACTAGGCTCACATTTGTTGTCTGTATTGTTAAAATGCTGGTCTGGGGAGATCCCTGTTTCCTGTTGTTTTCCATGGGGAATTCTTGTGTGAAAATGATGCCATAACTCAGGAACCTGCCAGAGATACCTTTGCTGTCCCAACACCCACACTTAAGATAGTGGTCCCACCTGGAGGGAACAAGATGTTTTTATTCTCCTCTGCTTAACATGCCCACAAGGTCCATCTTTGCAAGACATTTTCTGAGCAAGCTTTCTGCAACTGTTCTGCTTCATTATATTCTCTAGAGGTCTGGTTGTAGGATACACTAACAGGAAAGAATCCAGGAGGGTGTTTGGCTGCACGATGAGGACACACATTCTTGGTTTTTCCCTTCCAAACCTATTTAGAATTAAAAAAAAGATAATCTTCAGTGATTCCCAGCTTGAATCACTCATGGCAATGACAGAAGCAGGTCAGCATGACGTGGTTTCCTCAGTGTTTTCAGTCAGTGCTGAGGTCCAGGTGCTCTGAGGATGGAGTCACATGGAGGAGTGTGTATCCTGAAGAGGAGCCTTCCCCTGCCACAGGCAGGCTTGTCTGTGCACTTGGCAAAAGGAGAAGCAGCCAGTTGCTGAGGACCCTTTCTGCTGCTTGGCCACAGCTGCAGCCCAGGTTCTCCACAGACACCCTGCCTGCTGCCCTCAGTGACAACAGCTTTTGTCACCTGTGCTTCCTGCAGGCAGCAGGCATAAAGCAAGTCAAGGCAGAGGTGAGGTGACCTGCCCAGGCCTCCTCTTCTGTCTTTTGGCATCTAGGCCCATCTTGCTTTGTGTGCAGTGCTGGCAGGTGTTGAGCTCTCCCATACTGGGTGTGTGTAGAGAGGCAAGTTTGTCTCTTACTCCATGGTGTTGGCTTCCAGGCTGGAATTTGGAGAACAGTTACATAAAAACTCCCCAGGTTAAGTCTGCTAACTCTTCTCAGAGCCATGGTAGGTGCCTGCTAGCCATAAGTGTGAAATCTGTGTGGGCAGCCAGGGAGAGTTTCCTCTGTGTTGACTTGGCTTAGATGCTGTGTTCATGTACATACTGTCTCCCTCCCCTTTCCCTCCCCACCCTTTAATCAGAGTGCTGAGTTTGGCATGTTCAAAGAATATAGTGTATGTCTTCTGTTCCTGGGTGTAAGTCTCACCTCACTGGTGCAGGGATTTGAGATGGGCTGCACCCCATAAAACTTTGCAAACAGGTTTCTCTCCAGAACTGTCAAGCTCCTGTCCCCAGTGGGCACTAATACATCAGTTTGTCAGAAACAACAGCTTGTGCTCAAAATTCCTGCTGTGCATCTGGTTTAATATTTGATAATGAAGACCTGTGTTTGCTGTCAAGACCACCCTAGAACCCACAGCTGTTGTCTTTGTCTGCAGGTGGTTGTCTGTGCCCATGAAAGATGTCATAAACTTGATATTCCAGCTGAGGGCTGGGGTTTGGTGGGCTTTTCCCTTAAGTCTTTTCCCTTTACAAGCTCTCCTGCACAGAGACCACCAAGGAGTGGCCAGAGCTCAACTATAAAGCTAAAATGTGCACGCCACAGAGGATATTTTAGCCTGTTCAGAGTCACCAGCTTGTGTTCCACAGAGCAGCTCTGAGCTGGCTCACTGCCCCTCCTGTGCTGGAGGAGCCCCCCGTGCAATAACACAAAGGATAATGGTGAAAATTCTTCTCCTGACTGCAAGGATGCAGGGGATGAGCCCTTCTCACACCAGAGGGGTTACTCTGGGATGGTGTGTGCTGGCTCTCTGAAACATTCCCTCTTAGTCTTACATGTGTTTTGTGGTGACTTTTCCCTACAGTCCGACCTCACAATGGAAAAAATATCTGCACTAGAAAACAGTAAGAACTCTGACTTGGAGAAGAAGGAGGGGAGGATAGATGACTTATTAAGAGTAAGTATTTAAAGTGGGACAACTCTTCTAAAAGCTGCTATTTAAAGATACCTGGGGTGCTTGTACCAGCCAGGCTGCAGAGCAGGATTTTGTATAGCAGCTGTAGAACCAACACTTGCAAGGTGAAACCAATCCAGTGATTCCTTACCTGCAGGATAATTGTCTGGCCTGTAGACACTGTGTTTGGGCCTGCTTGAATCCACCAGCAGTGCTGTGGCCTCTGTTCAGCAGCATGTGCAGTAGCCCCTCAGTGGCTGGGCATTTGTGTTCTGAAATGCTCACTCATGGCAGTCAGTGATGTGTGTGGAGGTGAGGAGAACATCTTTTGGTTAAAGCAAACAAAGCTCCTAAGCCATTGGAATTCTTCAGAAAAAGATAAATACCTTGTCTTAATGGAGGAGTTCTAATTGATGTATCTTTCATCAATTAGAGGCAGCTCTTGTGAAGTGTTGAAAAGCATTAGAAAGCACATTAAAAAGGGAGTAGAGGGAAGGCTCTGTGAGTGTTTCTCTGGTCTCAGCACCTGAAAGAAAATAATCTGTGAAGCAGGAAATTGATTGTTTTGGGGTTTTATTATTGTTTTTGCTTTTTACCATTCACTGTTTCTCTTAAGCCACACTGCTGGTCGGAAGGGAGGTGGTTAAATTTAACTTTCTCTCAATGGAAATGGCTGCAGATCAATCCTGCTGTGTGCTGTTAAACAGCAGCTGTGCTGGGAGAGCAGCCTGTCTAGGGGGCTGGTGGATAGTGACTGGAACAAGAATTTAACTGAACGTGCAAAGGGAGTTCCCCCATCCTTTTCCTCTGCCAGTATTGTGGCTAAAGAGGAAGGATAGTCCAGGAATGACTAAGCTATTTTGAGACTTGGCAGCTGGGGCAAGATCTTAAATGCTTAAAGAAATTTTTAAAAACATCTTTTCCTTGTGTTAGTGTGTTTATATCTTAGTTTCTTACATGCAAACCAGGATGATAAACTTCCCTGTTCTAGAGAGGGTTTAAGATGTGGATGAGTTAAAAATTGAAGTTTGTCTTGGATGTTTTGCTAAGAAGAACCTGTTCCTTTTTATTTATCCTGCTGGTTTACTGACTTTAGTCTGATCCCTAGAGCTAACTGGGGAAACTTCTGCCTAGGTGCTGCTTAGCTTGGCTCTCCTCAGTGGTTTAAAGTCACAGGCTTTGTTCTGTGTCCACTTGTAGGCCAACTGTGATTTGAGAAGGCAGATCGACGAGCAGCAGAAGATGCTGGAGAAGTACAAGGAGCGGTTGAACCGATGTGTAACGATGAGCAAGAAGCTGCTTATAGAAAAGGTGAGCAGGGGACAGCCCTGTCTCAGCAGTAAAGACCTGCCCTTGGTGTTGTTGTAGTGGTAAAAGACAACTGGAATTCTGTCTTGAGTTATTTCTCTGCAAATAGGAACAGGATCCAAAGACTGAAATGGTTCAGAATGTTTAGATTTGGTTACATTTCACAGTCACAACGATCTCTTGCTTAAGTGAAATAGAGCTCTAAATGCAGCAGGCATTGCTGGAATTGGAGACTCCTGCACTTAAAAAGCAAGCCTGTGCAGCTCTGGCAATGCAAGAGCAGTGTCCCATCGTGCAGTGGAATTGCAGATCTGCTCTGGGACACAGGCAGGTGATTTAGACCTTTCATCCTTTCAGACAGCCAAGTTGGAGCTCGTTGCTTTGTGTAACACTGAAAACAACACATTAAAGACACTGGGGACAGTGCCAGGCTGCTGTTTACCAGTGTCCAGCCTGCCTCAGTGCTGGAAGCTTTCCAGCTTTCCTCATGGTTAAACAGTGTGGGGCTTTGATTGCTCTTTCACCTGTTGGCCAATTACACCTATTGTTTGTGGGCACTGGATGGGCAAAACCACCCGGGTGCTGGCTGGGACGTGCAGTCTGTTTGAGTGGGTTTGTCACAGAGCTCAGTGTTCTTGGCTGACTGGGACTCCCCTCTCTGGAAGGATTTGTGACTCTGGCCAAGGTGTTAGACAGACCTGGCTTTCAGAGAGGTGCTTATGGCTCCAGTGGGAGCTTTCCCAGGTTCGTCCTGAATCTTTTGCTGTTCTGGTGTCAGGCCTTGGAAATCTGTTCTCACTTACCAGAAACACTCTGTGACAGACACCACCACCAGTGTTTATGCGTGTTAGTGACCTAACTGAGGTCGTGTCACCTCTGGGCATGGTACAAGTCTAGGACTGAGCTGGCTGATCAGTGTATCTTACTCTTAAATGATGTATAGGTGTATTTTCTTGCTTTATCACCTGATTGAGTGAATAAGGGCCTGATCAGAGCCAGACCTGCAGTCTAGCTAAGCTATTGATACAAAGGGATAGTTTTAATCCTGCTGCCAGGCTGATTTCAGCTGATCATAGGAAGAGTGAGCTGTCCAGGGAATAATGAGGAGGGAAAAGTGAGGCTGAAATAGCAGGAAGGAGGTGAACCCGTGTGAAGCACCAGCAATAACCTGATCAGTGATGTTCAGCTGGCTTCCAGATAAGCAGAACAATAGAAAGCGCTAAGAACTGCTGGTGATTTTAAACACAGCACAACTCTTTAGCTGCCAGTTCACGGCTTGCATTTTCACCTGTGCTGGGTTTTGTTTGCAGTCCAAGCAGGAGAAGATGGCCTGCAGAGATAAGAGCATGCAGGACCGGCTGAGGCTGGGCCACTTCACCACGGTGCGGCACGGCGCGTCCTTCACCGAGCAGTGGACAGACGGCTACGCCTTCCAGAACCTCATCAAGTGAGGGCAACAGGCTTTTCTCCAGCCTCCCAGGCACAAGTGGCTAAACCAAACCAAGCAGTTGTGTGTGATGCCTTGCGTGGCAGAGTGTGAGAATGGTGTGAGTGAGGCATGGAAGGATCAGGTAGGGAGTGCTGACAGCGGTTTGAGTGGGTTGGGAATGCTCAGTGCACTCACCTGGCTGTGCTGTGCTTAGAGTGGAGGGGTGGACCAGAACCTCACATATATTGTGAGTCAATCAATTTGATTTGCATACTTGCATATATTAGTCAGGGAAGGCTAATTAGGTTGCCTTTTTTTTTTTTTTTTTTTTTTTTTTGAAAGTAGAAAGTAGAGAAGCTTAAAAGAGAAAATCCATACTATTTAACTTTTTCTGCCTTCTGGTAACAGTGATCAAAGGGGCTGCAGAAACCTGGAAATGAAGATCAGAGACCCTTTTATGCAGGATGTTAATGGAAATATCCACTCAATTCCCACCTGGCCTAGACCTTTAAGTAGGACTTGGCAAATTAATTGAGTTGAAGAGAGCTGTGTGTGATCCTTTAAAATCACATCACTTCTCTGTAGTCTGATAGGGAAGTGCAGCTCTTGTTAGGCACAGGACCTTCTAATTCTTCCCTAGGTTGTGCTGTAAGACATGGAGGAAATACTTTTGGAATATTTACCTGCAGTGTCTTTTTAAAAGTGAATTAAGTATGTAAATGCTTAAGCAGTTTAGACTTGAAATGTCAAGAGTGCTTTTATCACTGCAAAATGTTTCCAGATAGTCTTTTTGTCTTGGAGGGGAAGCTGTTTCTCAGGGAAATTGGGAATGGTGTTGGTTATATTCCAGAGGACTTAGGATACTTCAACTGTACCTTTGAAGTATAAAGGTACTTTGTCAGACTGTACCAGACTTCGGGAATAGTTTTAACAGGAAAGTCTGAGATTTAGAACAGTCTTCTAGGAAAAAGTGTGTGGAAAGTTAGTGACTTACCATGGATCCCAGGTTTCCGTGAGGGTAGCACCTCCTTGGTTTTGGATATCCTCTGCATGAATAAAACCTTTCACTTACTGCAAGCTTTCTGTGAGCCAGGAAAAGAATCCCCTTTTATGTAAAAATACCTTTGAAAATCTGACTCATCACGTTTGGCACATCCCCTTTTTTCTGCCCAAAACTATTTAATTCCTAGTCTTCCCAGTAGAACCGATTGGAAATCCATCCCTCCATCCCGGTAAGAACAGATGCTGCAGACAACCAAGTGCACACCCCTCATGTATTTTATTTTTTTTTGCTTTCCAGGCAACAGGAAAGGATAAATTCCCAACGGGAAGAAATAGAAAGACAACGAAAAATGCTGGCCAAGAGGAAGCCACCAGCGATGGGACAGACCCCCCCTGCCAGCACCGAGCAGAAGCAGCGCAAGAACAAGACCAACGGGGCAGAAAATGAAACGTAGGTCCCAGGGGGGGCCCTCCTGGGGCACTGCAAAGCTTTGGGTCCAGAGCACTAAATGCCTCCTGGCAAATGGAACCTTGCCCTTGCCTCCAGCCCAAATGGGTATGGTGGAATGAGCCTGGCAGCCAGCAACATCTGGCTGCAGTTCTGAGGAGTTGGGTTGGAGTAAAGCAAGGAGCACTGCTGAGTCTGGGCTTTGGATGAGCTTCACTTCATTTATTTGTTTGGAAGGCAGTTGCTTGTTCACTAGTTCTGTTGTATCAGGGTTGAAAAGTGGGGTCTGACTTAAGTGCTGCAAGTTCAGAGTTGATTTTGGTCTGGTATGACACGTGGTGCACTTTTTTTTAAGTTAAAACTGTACACACTGAGAAGCCTTTATTTATTTCTACGGACTTCCCGGGGGGAATTCTGAGTTTGAATTTTCAAACTGGATTTGGGATGCTGAAGAAATGAGATGCTCTCTGTAGAGATAGGGCATTGACATTGGCCTGTGTCCCCAGAGCAGTTCTTCACTCACACCTGAGTCAGGGAAATGGAAAGGTAGTGGAAGTGCTACAGGTTTTTAACCCTGCTTCTTTTGAAGTTACTGATGTTCTAAGGGTCTTGATATTCTTAGAGGGTAAAGCTGGCTCTCACAAGAAATTTAAAACGTTATTTTTTGGAAGTTTTTATGAGTTGGAAATACATTAAGTCAGAGGCTTTATCCTGCCTTCTGTGAGTTCCCTTTACAGACTTCATTTTCTCGCTGTAGGCAATACCAGTAACTCTCAATGACACTTTCCATTTTGCACTATCAAATCTCCTGGGCTTGATTTGACCTCAGATTTCCTGCAGCCTTTTGAATTCTTGGTCTTGATCTTTAAAAGGGCCTGTGAAGGAAAAGCTCCCACTGCCTTGTGATGGCACTGGGTGAATCGTGGTGTTCAGGGTGCTCTCAGCAGCCAGGGCAGTGCCCCCCAAAGGGATCCAGGTACCTGTAAATCAAGTGAGATGGATTGAAGGGCAAAGAAATAACTTGCCTAGAGACATTCACCCCTCATCCTGGCCAAGTGAGCTTGAAAGGAACTAAATACAACTTGAAAGCTCTCTTTTTGCACTGCAAGGTTTGAGGTGGGAGAAGCCAATGGAATGTCTGTGTGTGGATATTTTGAAGTGTTGCTGTTCTTTATGGTTAACTTTCACTTCTAAGAGGCAGGATGAGCTTTCCCCATGTTTGTGGGGATGTGTTTTCCCAGCAGACTGGAGACATGGCAGGACAGGTCTTGATGTGCCTGGAATCTCATGGTCATGGCTGTGATACTGAGTGAGCCTGCCTTGCCATAATCCAGCTCCTCCAGGGTTTTGTGCCACCAGGTCTTTTTCTCTGCTTCTTGCTGGTTTGTCATTCTTCACTGATATGTTTGAGGGTTACATCTCTGTGGTTTAGAAGAGCTTCTTGTGGTGTGCTTGATAAAAACTGCTTGCCAGGGTATGGATGTGGTTCATGTGGAGTGTTGTAGCTTATGAAAACATTGTTTTTGCAAGTCAGCTGTAGCAGCTGGACTGACTGACTACTTGCTTAATTATTAGTTACCCTGTGAGTGTATTTGTTGTACCATTGTGTTTTAGGAACAAAATTTTCTGGCTTTTGGAGGCAGGCTTTTTCTTGTGGAACTCTTACAGAGGCTGACTTGCAGGCAATTTAAATAGAAAGGTTTCTAAAAGTTGAATGAGAAGCAGACAGCCAAATTCCTGTGTGATTTTTGGTTCCTCTTTGCTTCATGCTTGTTGCTGTGTCTTAAAAAGGAGAGGAAGGTGCTGTGATGCAAATTTAAACACGTGCTCTCCCAAATTGAGCTTCTAGCTGTGAATGAGGAAAGGATTTTCATTCAGGAAGAAGAATCTGCTGAGCCTGGGTGAGATTTGTTAGGGCAGCTTGGGCAGCCCAAAGCTGCACTGGGGGGGGTGTATTTGCAGCATGTTTGTGTGAAACAGGGCAGTGCTTGTCTCAGAGCCCCCTGGATTTTTGTAATGGCTGCTGCCACAGGCAGCTATTTTGGGCAGTGTTGGCCTGGTGCTGCTCGTTACATCTGGTGGTACTAATTACATCTCTGCCTTAATGAGGAGACTGGTGCTGTTTAGCATTTGGGCACAAGAATATGTGCAAAGCCTGTTGCTGGTTTATTCAATTGTCTTTTTATTCCTTATGCAGCAACAGCAACAAAAGAAGCCCAGAAAGACCTAAACTTTTGGGATGGTCTTGTAGATTAGCTGAGTCTGGTTCAAATTCAGGCTGTCAGGGCAGGGTGGGGTGTGTGATTGGAATCACAGAATATGCTGAGTTGGAGGAGACCCACAAGGATCATGGAGTCCAACTCAGGGCCCTCAGCAGAGTTTTGTGTGAAATGGGACAACATGGGAACATTTATGGTGCTGGCTGTGTTTTATACATATCTTTAATTTGTAATAAGCGGTTCCTTATGGGCGAGATTCTTTCAAAGAGACCTTGGCTTGCATTAAATTTATCAGCTAATGATGCTTTAGCACTTGTTTCAACTATGTGGACCCTCTGCATTTTCAGCAGAGGGGGGAAATTGGGGTATTTTAAGATGCTTGATCAGCTGCATATTCTCTCCTCTCACTTTACTGATCAAGGTCCCCCAGGCTGCACAGAGGAAGGACTTTGTGCCCTCCTGAAACTGGTTGTGCCATTGATGCTGTGGAGACCTCAGGCACTAACCTTTGTGTGGAGGACTGTGCAGAGCACAACTGCTGCTACAGGAATCCTCCTGGGGTCTGCTCTGAACCCAGTTTAGGTTCAGAAAAAGATATTTATACACTGTCACATGCACATCTTGTTTATAAAGTAAATAGATGCAGTTGATAAGGGCTTCAGAGCTCTGTGTTCACATGTGGTGCTTTCACCAAATTCCTTGTTGGGAGTAATGAGAGAGTTAATGGAGTGATTCATTTTTCTAACCTTAAAGATCTCAACACGTCATTGAATTTCACAAGGGATGGGATCTCTCATTGTTTTAGAGTAAGGCTGAGCTTTGCCTCTGTTCTACGTGGCACACTTGGGTTATAGAACAAAATTATGGGATGGTTTGGGTTGGAAGGGATCTTAAAGCCCACCCAGTGCCACCCCTGCCATGGGCAGGGACACCTTCCACCAGCCCAGGGTGCTCCAAGCCATTTTTATAAAAGATGGGGAAAACATAAACTTTTTTTGACCAGCCCCCTGTGGTAGAAACATTGCACATCATTTACCATCATTAAAATAGGGATTATTCCCCTTAACCCATTGCTTCTCCCAGCTACATGTGAGGTCAAAGATCCAGGAAATTTCACAA
Organism: Anabacerthia variegaticeps; assembly: GCA_035583185.1. Lineage (NCBI taxonomy): Eukaryota > Metazoa > Chordata > Aves > Passeriformes > Furnariidae > Anabacerthia > Anabacerthia variegaticeps. Next base: position 4,483,402 of record JAWWEW010000077.1, read on the forward strand.
GATTCCCCTGCCAGCCCCTTGGCAGAACCTGAAACAGGAAAAAGCTCTGAATCCCAGGTCATGGCTCTGGGGTCAGGTGTGCTGCTGGTCCCAGAGTAAGCAGCTGGCTTGAATTACCCAGCTTATTACAGAGAACAGTTGGAAAAGGAGTCACTAAAGCAAACTTCACATGGAAAATAAGACATGGAATACTCATTCTTCAGTGTTTCATATTTAGATTCTGGTTTAGCTGTCTTTGTTAAAAGTCACTAGCCTAGATAGGTGGTGTTGGGGACTTGGATTTGAAATTAATGTGCTTTGTCAAGGTCTAAGATTTCATTTTGCTTTGGATTGATTATTGAAAAATAGGAATTGCAGAGTTTACCTAAAAAAATGTCATGCTGGCCATTGATTTCCTCTGTGTAGTTGTCCCTCCCACTGGTAGTGTGTGTCCCACAGACTGCTCATGTTGTTGAAATGTAATGGGTCTCTGTCTGTCTTTTATGCAGGTTAACATTAGCAGAATACCATGAACAGGAAGAAATCTTCAAACTCCGACTAGGTCATCTTAAAAAGGTAAGAACTGACTGCAGCAAAGGCTCTTGGATGCAGAGTTCTCTGAACTGGAGCATTTCTCTGTAGAGGTCACTACTCTTTGTTTGAAAAGTGAGACTTTTTGGTTGCTGGAAAGGGACAGCCAGGATTTTGTCCTTTTTTTTTTCTTTCCAGGGCAATGGTGTTGAGGAAAGATGTTCTTTCCTTCAATAAATAGATTTTTGTCCTTACACTTAGGATTTCATGCAGAGAGTTCACTCCTTTGGTACACTTGCCTGGTGCTGGGCTCTGAATGTGTCCAAGGAAAGAAAACTGAGAACACAACAACAAAATCCAACAGTCACTGAGTTTTCCAATTCTTTGCAATATTGAGTAACCAGCATTATCGGTCCAATAAAATCTCTTGGGCTGTTGCAAAGCAGTCCTGTTTAGGCAGCTGCAATGCCCATTTGTTCTCCAGTGCCTGGGCTTCAGTAGGAACTGTACCTGCACTGAGGTTATATTTAGATAAGCTGTTGCTTACCTTGAAAGTGATTACAGTGACCTATAAATAAGTTTTCTGGGACACTTGAACAGATGAAATTCTGACCAAAAAAAATAGACATCTTCTGTCATTTCCTGCTTAGGTGTGAGCTCTGCTAAGGCCAAGGAGCTTTCCAAATGAAACCAAGAGGAAAGGAGCAAATGTGCCCCTTCTGCTCTCAGGTGGTGCCCAAGCTCTGCATTGAGGTTTTTTTTCCTGTAACCTTGACACACAAATTGAGCTCAAGGCCTCATTAATCCCTCTGGACTCCTTGGTTTTTTCAGTGGAAGGGAAAGTTACTGCACACATGGAATCTGCTGGCACCGTGCCCACTGTGCCTTATTGACCTGTGAACAAAGGGAAATGATCTGGGCAGGGGAATGCTGGCTCCCACACTGCTCCAGGGCATTAACTGCAGGTCCATGTCCCCTGGCATGTGGCACTGCCACCCTGCAGTGGAGAGATCCATTGGGAAATGGACCTTAATGGAAAATGAAGTAATGTGCTGGGATCGTGGCATTGTCTGAAGCTGAGCTTATCCTTCTCCACTTTTGGAAACTGGCTCATTCTTTATCTCTAAAAATAGAGCAAGTTGGACAGGGAAGGAGCAGAGTCACAAGACAGATGGGTAACAATGTCCCCTGAATCATATACAGAAATCATTCTGCTCAAGGGGCAATGTTTTCATTGAGGTTTGCAGCCCTGGCCACAGTGATGTGAGTTCTCGTGTCATGTTTGAGGGCACCTGAACTTCTGACTGGGCAAAGAGTTTGTCAGGACTTCCCCATGGCACTGAGGAACACTCTGACCTCTTCTGGCACTTGTCATTACTAGGCCACAGTGTTGTTCTCTCCCATTTCCCAGCCTGCCTGGATGCTGGATGCTGCCCCATTCCCACATGGCATCATGACATGCCTGCCCTTACTTCTGGTGGCTGTCCTTTTTCTCTTGTCCCAGCAGAATTGGAATTCCTACACAAACAGCTGCACAGCACTTAGGGAAGGAGCAGGACCAGAGAACAAGGCTTTTAATTACAGAAAATGCTAAAACATTAAAACAAGGAGGTGTAAAGATACATCAGCTCCTGTGTGTGCAGGGGTGAACAGAACTGCCCAGTCACCTTCCACCTGACTCTTAACTGACTGTGACCATCTCTCTGAGCTCCCAGACATGTGATTTGCCAGTAACCTCTTTGGAAGTGGAATTAGATTTGTGTTTCCAAGTGCTACCTGCAGTATCTTACCCAGTGCTGTGTTTTCCTCTTGCTGTTCCCTGGAGCAGGAAGAAGCAGAGATCCAGGCGGAGCTGGAACGGCTAGAGAGGGTTAGGAATCTACACATCAGGGAATTGAAAAGGATACACAATGAAGATAATTCACAGTAAGCACATGGCTTTCAGGGAAGAAGAACTTCGAGCAGTTTTTATTTGTTCTCTTATCAATCTTTTTTCATTTGTTGTTACTTGATTGGGGGGTGGTACAATGTAAGTTCATGTAAGACAAAGGGTATCAAGTTTCCAAGTGCATCAGGGTACCACTATATTGTCTTTCATCAGTGCAAAGCGATGCAATACTGTCAAATCTGTCAGTCATTAACACAGTTTTAATATTTTCCTGTCTAAAAGTAAAAATGATATTTCATAGCTGGGATTTATTTCTCTCAGTGTTCTCAAACCACGTCTTTCTCCCCAGATTTAAAGACCATCCAACGCTAAATGATAGATACTTGTTGCTACATCTTCTGGGTAGAGGTGGCTTCAGTGAAGTATATAAGGTAAATCTGAAGGGGCAATCTGGATGTGGAGGGAAATCCTGAAGGAAACCGAATTTGCCCACTTGTTTTGTCAGTGCTGGGTGTGGTTGTGGAGGGAGGAAGGGAGGACAAAGCTCCTGGTGCACCTGACTTGCATTAGGCAGCAGAATTGAGATTTTCAGGTGCTGCCCTTGTCCTCAGAGGTCAAATTTCCTGCAAATACTTGTCAAGAAAATGCTGCACCAAATCTTCAAGCTCTGTCAGGACAGAGAACCAAAACCACTTGTTTCTTCAAGTGCTACACACAAACACCTGCAGTGGCTGAGTCTTACTGAGATGGGTGGCAAGTCCGAACATCTCTGCAGAGGGCAGAAAACAGCTCCAGTAATAAGAGCAAAGCCTGCATTTCCTGGGGGTGCAAGGCTTTGTTTCTTGTGCCTTCATTTTACACTCTGAACTAGCAGACTGGGTGTGGGGGGTTGTGTGTGTAGTTTTGGGACTTCCTTAGGACTGAGCATTCCTTGTGTGTCAGCACTCCTGTCAGCCAAGGCCTGGGCTACTTCAGTGCTTGCTCTTTGACTGTTGTGCTTAGAGCCATTCCAGTTCTCAGTAGTTTTTAATTCCTGTTGAATTTGGCTGGAATGAAAATAATTATGCCAGTGCAAATATTGGAAACCTCACAGTGCTTTATTATTATGATGCAGCACAACAACAGGTACTTAAACTAAGGGTACCAGACTGCTCAGGTGGGGAAGAAGAGAGTGTGAGGAGTGTGTAAGAGCTCTGAGCTGCTTGGGAGGCTTTGCTGACTAAGCAGAAAGTTTTGGCTCCACAGCTGGAAGCAGGGAGGGTATGAATGCTTCATACCTGACTGCTCTTAACTCTGGGATTAAAACAAAGAAATGCTTGGCCCTTCTTCTCCAGGGTCTTGGCCAGTCTATTAAGTAGGCAACTTTGGAGATGAACACACTTTATCCCTGTTTGCTTACAAGAGTAGTTTGCCCTGTCCTATAAATTATTAGCTGTTGCTGCTCTCAGACAAGAGTTCTGCATTTCTCCAAGAGCACAATTTCAGAGGTCCATTCTTTAAAGACTGTTTAAATAGTAAAAAAGTGGAGAGGAAAATACAGAACAAAATCACACAGCTCTGCCATTGAATTCTCCAGCTTCTAAATATGCTGAAACGTTATGCTCCAAGTTGGAAAGCTGAGCTACCCGTGGGAAAAAAAGTATTGAAAAATCCTCTGTGTTTTGGGGTTGGGTTTTTTAACCAGGTTTAGAAAATGAGTTGGGGACCTGGGGGAAAAATGGCAGGGTCTCTCCCACTATCATAACTGTCTGTATTTTGCTAATTTGGCCTTTCTGGTCCCTTTGTAGCTGTGGTGGTACAATGTCAGAACAAATGCAGTGTGAGTTAGAGTTCATGGAGAAGGTCAGATCAAAGCACAGAAAAGTCAATTGTTTTTAGAGTTGCTTGGTTTCATTAGTGAAACTAATTACATCAAAATGTGGGTTTGCTTTTCCCTCAGTATGTTGTAATGCTGATTTCCTGGGTGGGGATATTGGTTTGTTAGAGCTTGTCTGCTTTTGCAGTGTTAACACGAAGCTGGGATTCCTACTGATTCTCAGCTCTTCTCTCTGCAGGCATTTGATTTAACAGAACAGAGATACGTAGCTGTGAAAATACACCAGTTAAATAAAAACTGGAGAGATGAGAAGAAAGAAAACTACCACAAGTAAGTGGATCTGTAAAGCAACCAGCTGTGTTTCCAAACTCCTCCTGCATCTGGTTAGCCAGTGGCTCTGAACAGGCTGCCAGCTTTTTTCTCTGTTTGCCACATTTCAAAAGCCACTCTCTGTCCCAGTAGCTACTTGCAAAGGTTATGGTCAGACTGGAAACGTTCAAACACACACACAGTTTTGTATAAGCACTCTGGCACCAGGTTTCAAAGCACCAGTGCTCTGTGAGGTCAAGGGTTAAAGTGGCTCCTCCTCTCTGAAATGTTTAAGCTGTTTTGTGGGACAGTTTTTCATGCCCATCTTCCAGGGACACACCTACCTTGTGCTCCCTGAAAGCCTCCCCCTTGCCTTTGTTTCCCAGTGATTGATCCATTCACAGATGATGAGGACTGTCATAGATTCTTGGAATGGTTTGGGTTGGAAGGCACCTTAAAGCTCATCTCATTTGACCCCCTGCCATGGGCAGGGACACCTTCAACTTGACCCCACCCAACCTGGCCTTGGACACTCCCAGGGATGGGGCAGCCACAGCTTCTCTGGGCAATCAAAGCAGCCTGGACAGCAAATCAAGAGAGGCCAGAGGAGGCACCAAGATGGTCAGAGGATGGAGCAGCCCTGCTGGGAGGAAAGGCTGGGAGTGCTGGAATTGTTCAGCCTGGAGAGGAGAAGCTTTGGGGTGACCTAATTGTGACCTTCCAGGACTTGCAAGGAACCTAAAGAAAGATGGAGAGAGACTGTTTACAAGGGCCTGGAGTGCCAGGACAAGGGGGAATGGCTTCACACTGCAGGAGAGTAGATTAGAGTGGATATTAGGAAGAAATTCTTTACCAGAAGGCTTTTGCTCTTGGTAACTCTTGCTCCCTGATGCCATAGGTTAGATAAACTCTCCAGAGTGGCACCCAAACCTTCTCAGAGCTTCCAGGATAAAGCTGTGATCTTAATTCCCCAACAAGTCCCTGGGACAGCCTAAGCTGAATTTGCAGCCTGGAAGTTGGGCTCTTGAGCTTCATGGAATTTTTCTAGAACTTGCTGATTTTTGTGCTCATCTCTCATGGATCCCTGAAGGATTTATGAGGTTATTCTATTTTGGCGAGCAGTGCCATTAATCAAGGGGAGTTATTTTGTAGCACTGCCAGTGCTGGAGCTGCTCTGGGGTTCTGTGGTTCCCCAGGGCTGGTCTGTGCAGCTCCTCCTTCCCTGGCCTGTGCTGAGCCCCTGTGAGGAGCAGGCAGGGGTGTCAGTGGAGCTGGTGCTGGGTGGCGTGCCTGGGTTCTGCAGAACGAAGAATTAAGTCACTTGTATGACTAATGCTCAGGCTTTGCTGCTTTCAGACATGCATGTAGAGAGTACAGAATCCACAAAGAACTGGATCATCCTCGAATAGTTAAACTATACGACTACTTCTCGCTGGATACTGACTCGTAAGTTGTGTTGCTTTCCCTCGGTTTGACTTCTTAATTAAGTATTAAAACCTTTCCAGAGGACTCAAGAGAATGTCCACAGCAGTGTCAGACTGTGCTGCAGAGCTCTGTGAGGTGTATTTTCAGCATACCCTGGTTTTGTACTCCCAAACCAGGCTGTTGTGTTGTGTCAGATGTGGTGCTTTACTGGTAAATCCTGTTCTTTGGCCTGAGCAAACGCCCCAGCTGATAGAGCTTTCAGCTCCTGGCTCCTTCTTGGGGGGTCTCTGACCTTTGTACCGCTGAGCATTGAGGCCTGGGCTCCTGGCAGCTTATTTTTAGAGAAGAATTAATAGGCTGGCAGACTTAATTTAATATACTGACCAACCAGGTGAGTTACAGGCAAGCAATAACAAAGTGTTCTGGTTTCTGTCAGGTGCCTTAATTACAAGTGCTGTTTTGCTTTCAGGTTTTGTACAGTGTTAGAATACTGTGAGGGGAATGATCTGGACTTCTACCTGAAGCAGCACAAGCTCATGTCAGAGAAAGAGGCACGATCCATTATCATGCAGATTGTGAATGCTTTAAAATACTTAAATGAAATCAAACCTCCCATCATACACTATGACCTTAAACCAGGTATGCTGTGCTGACGGGCTTAAGGATGCTAATGAAAGGTAATGGGTTACAGGGAACAGGGGGGAGCTTCCTGTGCTCAGACAGCACAGGGGAGACAGGGCTGTCTGGGGAAACTTAGCTTGCAACAAGGAAAAAAACCCAAAATGCATAGAACATGCTGTGGGAAGGGTATTGTCTCCCAGAATTGCAACATAAAGCAAGGAAGCGTAACGTTCCAGGAAAAGGAGCCTTCTTGCTCAGAAGGAGCCCTTCAACCACCGAGTGTCTGTGTTTGTTTTCTTAATGTCATGTTTGTATTTTGCTGTTGAGAGCCTCTGTTATTGCTTCAGGAAGGTTCCCACAATTACTAGTGTGCTTCAAGTTCCCATTCTTCTGGCTTATTCTTTCTGTAATCATCTGGCTGAAAATTCAATGCCATAAGTTGATTGGGAAATGCTCAGGTTTTCATATCGTGGGGCAGCTCCCAAAGCTCAGGACACACAAACTGCACAGATCTGCCTTTGAGTTATTTCAGCTGCATCTGCCATGGAGAAGATCCTCCCCAAATTTGGATTTTTTTCTTTACCACTGGGCAGAATCACAAGAGGGGGAAATGGAAATGCTCTGTTTGGGGTGATGTGTATTGGTGACACGACTCTTGCTGGTCTAGTAAATTCATCCATCTCTCTGGGCAGTTATCCCTGGCTTGTGTCCCTGTGCTGGTGGCACTTCATCAGCATTGTGTAAGCCGTGTGTGATGTGGTTTCTTGCATCAGCACGAGGAATGTGTACAGGAGGTGGTGCTGTTGCACTGGTTCTCCTGACCCCATTCCCTCCGTTCCCGAGCTGTCTGAGCTCTGCCTGCAGCTGGGGCAGGCTGTGATTCATCCCCTGCCACCACGCACAGCTCTGCTGCTTCACTGTAGGCTTGGAGAGGAACACTGAGCCTCTGGCTTCTTGATCCTTGCTGGATTTGTGAAGGACTTTTGCCTAAGCAGTAGTTGTCCTGTTTGAGCTTAGAAAGTCACTGGGAAGCACTGCCAGGAAGGAGAGTTTCTGGCTTGTTGAGAGGCCAGGGCAAGTCAGAACTTCTGGGCAGAGTGAGTCAGAACTGTGTGTGTGCACTTCTCTCCTTAATCCTTCTTTTTGACCTGCCCTTCCAGCAGGACCTTTGGGAGGGGTCAAAACAGCCTGAGCATCAAATTCTTGGTTAATAGGGCTCGGGATCTGGAGGCTCTAAGTCATATCAGGCCACTGGGTCATTCAAGGATAGGCAGATCAGTTCTAGCACTTGGTGGGAGCCAAGTTGTCTCTGAAGCTCAAGGTTTGGAGAGTTAAACCATCTGCCCCAGGCTGCTGCAGCTCCCAGTGTAGCTCCCTTGTCCTCGTGCAGAGCCGGAATTCAATGCAATGTTATTCTTGCTGTTTCCTTGCTAGATGTGTGTCCTAAAGGCTGTTTGTGTCCTCTCTCTAGGTAACATTCTTCTAGTCAATGGTACTGCATGTGGAGAGATAAAAATCACAGATTTTGGACTTTCCAAAATCATGGATGATGACAGCTACAACTCTGTTGATGGCATGGAACTGACATCGCAGGGGGCTGGTACTTACTGGTAAGCGTTGCCTGGGGCACTTGCAAGTTAAGATCAAGAACAGTTTATAAACAGCTTTGGATCTGTGTCAGCTCTGTGTGTGCTGCCATTGGCTGTGACAGCTTGAGACACTGGAGCTTTGAGACCCTGGAAACTGCTCTTGTTGTCACACAGCTCCTTTGGAGGCTGGCAGCTTTTCTCTCTTCAGCGGGTTTGTGTTCAAAAAGCAGCTCGGATCCAAAGGCCTGGTGAAAAGCTGCATATGCTGCTGAGATTGAGAGCTCTGCAGTGGGGCCTGACTGCTCTTTCACAGCCCAGAGTGGCACTGCCTCACAGCTTAAACAAGCACGAGGAGAATGCTCTACCTGTTTGGAAATCCAGGGACATCAGGGAGATGGAAAGAGTATTGCCCCGAAACAAGGAGGTGGAAATCCATAGTTAGCTCTCAAAAAAGATGGAAATCTCACAGTGCTGTCCATAGCCAGGGCTTCACTTGAGTGTCATGTGAAAGATGTTTGAGCACTCCTTTATCCTCAGTGCCAAGTGCCAGTGGCTGAGAGCAGCCCCTTGGTGAGTGCCACCCAGTGTGACTCTCAGATGTCCCCCAAGCTGCCGACTGTCACCACGGGCAACGGCCATACAGAACGTTTTGTTGAGGCCTTTTGTGTTGTACAGTTTTGTCCTGTTCCTCAAAGTGACACTGACTGTCCCCTGAGTGGGACTGAGTGTCTAACTGGGATGTGACATCTGAGATTGTATTTGTAGGAATAGGTATTTTGGCTGTGTGCTTCCATTGTGGCCTTGTTGGCCAAGCCCTTTCAACAACAAATCCCAGTTCTGAAGAGCAAAGAAAATGCAGTTGTTTCACGTGCTATGGTGAGAAGACACTCCCTGTGCTGACTGGCTCAGAACACCAGTGTCTGGAGTGTCCTTGGGATCACTGTCCCCAGAAGGAGAACTGGTGATCCTGGCCCAGAGATGGGAAGGAAATGGGGTCCCTCGAGTCCCAAGCCAGTATTTTGTTCCAACCAGAAGCTTGTTCCTGTCTTTCTAAAGAAAATCATACAGAGTATTTGGAGCTGCTGCTCATAACCTGCTGTCACTTCCTTCTGCTCAGGTATTTGCCACCAGAATGTTTTGTGGTTGGGAAAGAACCTCCAAAGATTTCAAATAAAGTTGATGTCTGGTCAGTGGGAGTCATCTTCTATCAGTGTCTCTATGGCAGAAAGGTAAGAAGGCATCTTAACTCCTTTCCTGGTGGTGGTTCCCAAACCTTTTGGGAGCAGCCCTGGCTTCTGCTTCCTTGTCCCCAGACTTAGGTGCTTCCACCTTGTCTCCTTGCCATCAGTTCCAAGGCAGAGCCCATGCTAATGAAGTGGGGAGAATGTCCTAGGCTGTGTTTTGCTCTTTGTGGCACTTCCGTCAGGAAAGATGTTCTGCAGAACATTCTTCCCACTGGGCACGTTCCCACTGAGACCATTATGGGCACTGAGGTTCTGGGTATGGTCTTGGTTTGTAACATTTTCAGTGCCCTGAGTCTTTATTGGGCTTGATGGCTGCAAGTGTTCAGGGGAAAAGCAAATCTAGGAACAAAGACCCACTCTGGAAGATTTTAGGGTGGCTTTTGGGAGGGAAGAGTGTGGGTCAGGAAAAGACGATTTGTCGTGAGGAAAGGTAATTTGGTTTATGACAACAGGAGAAACAGGCTGGAGAAGGGAAAGGATTCCATGGGCTCTTGTTTCCAGGAGTCCCTGGTAACCAAGTGTTGTGAAAGCTGGGGCTGTGCTGCCCAGAGCTGTCAGTCACACACGGGGAACCAGCCCAGGAGGGCCTGCAGTGGGTGGATCTCCATCAGCTCAGATGGATGACACATGCTGTAACAGCCCTGCGAGGTCTGGAAGCAGGTGGAGAGCCCTCCTGGCCGAGCCAGAGACACCCCAGACACGTTCCAGCTTGATCCCTTGTGTGCAGTGCAGTGTGGGAGCTGTGTCCTGCTGCTCTGGCTGGAATCTGCAGCACCTCCCCAGCACTCTCATGGGCAGCTTGCCTGGAAAATGCTGATGGCAGGTGATGATAACCAGTAGTGTTGTGGGCTTTTTAAGGCCTGTCACCAAGCTTTAACAACTGTTTTCTTTTCTTTTGGTAGCCCTTCGGTCACAACCAGTCACAACAAGATATCCTGCAGGAGAACACAATCCTGAAAGCTACCGAGGTGCAGTTCCCTCCCAAGCCAGTAGTCACACCAGAAGCAAAGGTAAATGTGCTTGTGGGTCAGCCAGCGAGTGGCACAGGCAGCTCCATCCTCTCCTGATTTCCCTAAAACCAGCAGGAATCCTGGGTTTAATGCCCACCTCTTGCCCTGTGGTCAGTGGGTTGGCATGTCCCATCCCTGGAGGTGTTCAGGGTGGATGGAACTCCGAGCAACCTGGTCTAGTGGAAGGTGCCCCTGCCCATGGCAGGGACCTGGAACGAGATGGTCTTTAAGGTCCCTTCCAACCAAAACCACCCTGGGCTTCCACAGCAGGGGGTTGGAACTGGATGATCCTTGAGGTCCCTTCCAACCCAGACCACGATTGCTGTAGCTGTCGGGCTGAGCCTTGAGCCCCGGTGGTGCAGGATGAGCTTTGGTGCAGGAGCTGGGCCGTGTGTGGGGAAGGAATTGCAGCGCTGGGGTGTCACCCTGGCCCTGGTGCCAGAGAGTGAAAAGCTTCCTGTTTGTGTGCTGAAATGCTGATTGCTGCCTTGCCCCGGGGGTGCTGCAGGCGTTCATCAGGCGCTGCCTGGCCTACCGCAAGGAGGACCGGATAGATGTCCAGCAGCTGGCCTGTGACCCCTACCTGCTGCCTCACATCCGCAAATCCGTCTCCACGAGCAGCCCAGCCGGAGCTGCCATCGCATCCACCTCGGGAGCATCCAATAACAGCTCTTCAAACTGAGACACGGGAATTGGCCAAAAACTGCTCGAGGAAACCGGCACAAAAAACACCCCCAGACTTTCAGAAAACACCTTTTGGAGCAGAGGAATCCGCAAGGGGCTCGAGAAACCTGTACCAGGTGCTTTTTTTCTCTTGCTTTTTTCCATCCATAGAGCATGACGACATCAACTCTCTCATCAAGAAAACCTTCGGCATCTAGGCCAAGCCACGTGGATAGGAGATGGCTTGAGGTTTATCCAGTCAGTGACCACAAAAGGGTGGCTGCTCTGAGCAAGGAGAGGAGGAAACTCAAGAAAACAATACAAAAAGACATGGTTCCATGTACTGTGAACTTCTGAACATGCAGCCTTGGGGAATCCAGGACGCCGTGTGTGCTTCATATGAAGAATGTGGACTTTGGAAAAAAAAAACAAAAAGACTGGGCTAGTCCAGTGTTGATATTTAAACATTGTTCTTTTTCTTTTAATAAAGTTTAGGTAACATCTCCTGAAAAGCTCGAAGCACCAAGGTTCAGCTGGGGATGGTATATGACTCTTTGCCCTTTGGAGGGGAAAAAAGTTGATCCTGCCTGTTCATGGCACTAGAGTTAGTGTTTTACCCCTAATTAATTTCAATTTTTTAAAAATAACAATTTTTTGGAAGAAAACAGTTTTCTGGTCTCCAAGTGAAACCCGTATTAGCAGGTTGGTGGCAGTGGCCCTTGTGCAGCTGGTGCAGCTCCCTGCTCCCTCGGGCTGGCCTCTGAGGAAGAGCCACCTTCTCAGGGGAGCAGTGAAGCCCTGGGGGGACAGGCCTGAGTGAGCAGAGCTCAGGCTGCTCCCCAAGGGTTCAGCTGCTGCCTCCTGGCTCTCCCAGTGGGTGCCCCTCATTCCTGTATGGCAGAGCTGCTCTGTTTGCAGACATGCCCTGGCTGCTCCTGTGCTCTGAGCCTGAGCTGGGCTCACTGCTGGCAGGGCAGGGCAAGGCAAGGGAAGGGATGGCAGCACTCGGGTGTCCCAGGTGTGTGCTCTGTGCTCTCCCAGCTCTCTGCTGACCTGGCTCATGTGAGAACATTCCCAAGCTGAAGGCTTGTCTGCCCCCTCTCCCTTGGGTGACTTGGCAGCAAAGCTTCCTCTCTCCCTTAGCACTCTCCTTTTCAAACTTCCTGACTTGCTGCCATTGCTGCACCCACTTAGAGATGGGAAGGAACGAGACAAAGCTATTGAAAGGAGCAAACAGCCTAATTATTATTTTTGTCTCCCTCTTGTAATCTACCTGGAGGGGTCTTGCACCTTCAGCTGGATCTGCCTGCTGTGAAACAGGAGCCTCCCATCCCCTCCCTGCTCCCTTTCCCCCCGTGCTGAAGGAAAGCTGAAAACACAAAAAGCACAGCACTTTTAACATGTGGCAGCCAGGTTGGAGTGCTCCTGACATGTGGCAGGAGCTCTTGGCCAGGAATATTTAAAGATGCAGTGTTGAGGAGCAGGCTTTGCCACACTGAGGGAGGGAGCTGAGTGCTGCACTGCTGTGCTTCAGGGTGGGGGTGAAAAACCAAACCCCCCTGTGCCAACTTCCCAACCTGTGGGCTGGGGGATCCTCGGGGGGGCACCTCCAGCATTGCACCCACAGCCCTGGCAGCCTGTGGGCTCTCTGGGGGGCTCTGTACCCCACTGGCATCTCCTGGCAAGTGCTGTTCTCCACGAAGCACTTTGAGAGAGAGCTGCCCTTGTCTGCCTTGCTGTGAGAAACGGCTGCAGGTGCTGGGCTTGAACCTGCTCAGCACCTTGCAGCGACCTGGAACATGGAGCAGGCTCTTGGAATCAAGGAATGGGCCAGGGAAGGGGAGAACTCTGCTGCTTTTTGGTCTCTTACTGGTTTTGTAGTGACTCTCGGGCTTTTAATTGGATTTATTCCCTCGCAGTTGCACTAAGGTGGTCCCTAAACTGTAGTGGTTTTAAGCAAAGGACAGAAATACTGCATCTTTAAATCTTCAGCCCTTCTTTCTTAGCCCTTTCCATCCCTGCTGCTCTAAACCAGGAGTCAACTGTTCAGCAGAGCAGCTTGGACATGTTTATTCAGCCTCTGGCAGGTGAAATCAGGGTTGGTGCTTCATCCCCTTTGCTGAAACTGATGATTTGGTGTCTGTCCACATCGGGCAGAATTCTAGGAGGGTTTTTTCCATCCTGGTCCTGTTGTTTCTTGGCCATCCAATGTGTGCATCTCTGTGGGTGTGGGTAGTTCTGTGTCAGAAGCATTTACCCTGCTGTGTGACACCAGCCAGGGCCTGGGGACAGCGCAGTGAAGAACCCTGGTAGAATTCTGGCTGCGGCACCTCCCTGGTTAATGTGGGTTTCACTTCCAGTAACAGACCCTATTGCCACACTGTTCATTTACTCAAAGTGTATGAAGAATTTGTAACTTAAACCAGGCCAGACTGTTTTGGCTCTACCCAACAGATGAGACATGGATATTAAAATAAGTTTTAAGAAACCGATTTGCTTGGATTTTACTGTTTTGCTGCTCTTGGTGTTGGCAGGAGCTCTCCTGCAGTGGCTGCGAGGAGAGGGTGAGGAGGATGGAGGGAGAAAGGTGCAATCAACAGCTCAGAGGAGTGAGATCTCTGCAGCAGAGGGAGAATCACTGAAAATTACCAAGTCACTTAATTACTGGCATTGACCTTGTCCTGGAACATCAAGATCGAAACCTGAGGGGTTTTCCCTCCTTTCCTGTAGAGCAGCAGCTGCCTTTACAAGCCACATGTGTTGAGGACACAAAAAACACCTTCTTTGTTTCTGTGGGTGAAATTCTGTGGGTCACAACCCCCAGGCCCCTCCCCGGCCCGTGGGCACCCAAATCTCCCCCCAGTTCCCCCCAGTAACCACACTGAGCAGTGATGCAACTTGGCTCCTTTCATTTCTCAGGGCTGAGCCTTGTCAGCTTTACAAAAACACACAATAGAAAATGAGAAAGGACCTTGGCAGCTAAAGATGTTGAGTCTGCTCAGAGCTGGGCTGCTCACTGGGGAGCCCCACACCAGTCTGCCCAGGCAGCTCCTCTGGGGGCTGCCATGCAGGGCATCCCTGGGCACCCCCTGCCCATTCCTGCCCCTCCAGAGCTGCTCCCTCCCCTGAGGGGCTTCCCTTCCAGCCTGCTGCCACCCCCAAACTCCTACTGAGGGGCTTCCCTTCCAGCCTGCTGTCACCCCCAAACTCCTACTGAGGGGCTTCCCTTC
>JAWWEW010000077.1:4512594-4526684 GCA_035583185.1 Anabacerthia variegaticeps
GCCAACCCAGCCCGGCTCGCGTGGTTGACCTTTAATGGTCCAGCTTTAATTTGGGGTTTTAAAGCCCGGCCTGGGGACAAACTGGAGGGACACACTGGGGGACACTGGGGGGACACATCCTGGGGGACACACTGGGACACACTGGGGACACACACTGGGAGCACACACTGGGGGGACACACTGGGGGACACAGTGGGGACGCACTGGGGGGATGTGGGAGGACACAGTGGGGACACACTGGGGAACAAGCTGGAGGGACACACGGGGGGGACACACTGGGGGACACTGGGGGGACAAACTGGAGTGACACACTGGGGGGACACACTGGGGCCACACTGGGTGGCCTCTGGTGCCTTCTTTTTGCCCTGAGCTGTGCTGGCTGTGCCGTGCGGGGGCAGCCCCAAAGCCTCAGCCTGTAATTTCCTACCTCCAGCTCTTCCCTTTTTAGAGCGAAATGATATTTTGTGCTTTGCTGGCCCCGGGCCTGCCCCCTCCAGTCTGGCCAGCTTCCTCTGGGCACTGACCCAGCTCTGAGCACCCCAACACCATTGCTGGGCTGGCTCCAGGGCTTTTCCAACCTGATATTTTCTTTCCAAGCCAGACAGGCACATCACAGGGGTTGTCCCATTGCTGACCCTGGCCACGGTGATGTTCCCACCAGAGCAGCTTTTGCTATTCCAAGCACCAAAGCCCCAGGGTTTGGCTCCTTGCAGAGCACTGTGACACCAACCTGTGCCCCAGGGAGGCCACATCCTGCCCCAGTGCTGGTTCTTGGGTCCAGCAGGTCATGGCAGTGGTGCTGCAGCACCCAAAAGTGCTTAAAGACCCCTCTCTGTGTCCCCAGTGCTGGGGGAGCTGCACCACCCTCAGTGTAGATGGGAAGGGAATGCCACGGGTGGGGCTGGCCCAGTGAGGTGGGTGTTTGGTGGGGGCTGAGCTGATCTCCTGCTGTCCAAGTGAGGACCAGCCCAGTTCCAGTTGGGAAAACACCAGCACCAGTTTGAGGGACCTGAGCTTCACTCAACCAGAATCAGCCCTGTCTGGATTTTTGCTTGTTTTCTCACTTGCTGTGATTTGGGAAGTGTTTTCAGTGAAATTAAATGTCTCCCTTAAATTAAATGATGCCCTGCAAATGGGCTTCACTCATTTGACATCATCACTGATGTCACCTGGGCTGGGGGAATGGGCCTTTGACATCATTTCTGTCCTGAGCCAGGTGGATGCTGGAGCTCCCAGATGGACATGGGGGTGTCTGTCTCCCTCCATTTATTTTTCCCTTTCAGACAAGGCAGGGAAATTCTCTGAGCTGAGATGTTTGTTACTCGAATGTGCTGGAGCCTCCTGTAACAACAGAGCTGGGGCAGGGTGAGGTTGCAGGGAAATAGGAAATGAAAACCTTTTCAGCCCAAAAAAATTCATACAATGGCAGAAAACCAAAGCAAACCAAAGCTAAATATAGCGGGGCCCGTGAGTTTGCTTGGACTTCTGGTGAATGCTTGTGGTGAAAAAAAAAAATGAGTCTTTTTAAAACAAAAAAAGAACAACAAAAGTGGTGGCGTTGATGTGGGGCTTTGGGCAGCTTCTTGCTGGGGCACTGGGGGAGGATGAGGTGGTGAGAAGCCCTGGGGTGGCTCTTTGGCTTAGAGACATTGATCTGAAGCAATAAAACATGTCTTAAAAATGACACGTCAGCTGGAGCAGCGAGTCCCAGCGCAGTGTCCAGATTTACTGGTTTATACAGGTTTGGGGATGGAGTCTCGTGGTGGGCTGACCCTCAGGGGTCCTGCCATGGAGGAATTGCCTTGGGGGGGGTGCAGGATTAGCCCGGGGCAGGACTGTGGGCTGTGTGTGGGGCTGGGTTGGAGCTCAGCCCGTGTCCCCTCCGAGGCTGTGCTTTATCTGCTGGCAGCGATTCCCTTTGCTCTGCTCCCTCCTCCCAGCGCCTGGGCTGGGATTCCAGAGGGTCCTCACACCACGGGCTGGGTTTGCCAAGCCTGGGGCTGTGCAGGCATTTTCCATCACAGCATGGAAGACCTTCCCCAGAGCTGCTGCCTGCTCTGCTCTGCTCTGCTCTGCTCTGCTCCCCAAACACCCCCAGCAGTGATGGATGCACTCCCTCTTTTCCTGCTCCATCTCTCTCTGCCTGGAACAGGCGGCTGGTGCTGAAGCCCTTGGCTCCCCTGGCACTGGCACAGGCTCCTTGCAGTGCCTGGGCATGATGTGCCCAAGTGCTGGCTGTGGGAGCTCAGTTTGGAACCACTCTAATGGTGTGCAGTTCCCTGATGCCCAAACAGCCACGCTCGGTGATGCCACACCGGGTGCAGACACCCAGTGCCAGGCACTGGGGCAAACTGGTGCTGCAGGGATGATGCCAGGGCTGCACCCCAATGGAGCCAGGATGTCCTGTTGGGACTGAGGGCGATGCTTTAACCCTTCCCATTTGTTTCCTCCCCAGACTCCAAAGTCTTCCTCATCTACAACGCGGGCTCCCAGGGCTGCCTGGAGAGCAAGGACTCGCTGGTGCGCCTGGCCAAGGGCTGCAACGCCAGCACCCCTGCCCAGCAGTGGAAATGGGTCTCCCGCAACCGGCTCTTCAACGTGGGGGCCATGCAGTGCCTGGGGGTGTCGTGGCACGGGGGCAATGCCACGGCGGGGCCACACCCGCTGGCCACCTACGAGTGCGACCGCGAGTCGGTGAACATGCGCTGGAGCTGCCGCGGGCTGGGCGAGCAGCTCTCGCAGCACCTCGGTGCCCGTCCTGCCAACTCCACCCTGGACAGGGGTGACCAAGGCCGTGGCTCGCAGTGGAGGACCTATGGCACCGAGGAGGACCTCTGCTCCGTGCCCTACTCCGGTAATGTCCCCCAAATGTGACTCAAGGTTGTGGCGTTGCCCTGCCTGGGGAGTGGCAGAACCAGGCAGGGTTGGGGTGGTGGGCAATGGGCAGCCTTTGGGCACCCTGTGCCCCCCACGCCGGACCAGCCTGCCCCCCAAAGCTCCCCCAGCCTCAAGCACGGGCTCCTCTTTCCCCCCAGAGATTTACACCATCCAGGGCAACTCCCACGGGAAGCCGTGCACCATCCCCTTCAAGTACGACAACCAGTGGTTCCACGAGTGCACCAGCACGGGCAGGGAGGACGGGCACCTCTGGTGTGCCACCACCCAGGACTACGGCAAGGACGAGCGCTGGGGCTTCTGCCCCATAAAGAGTAAGCAGAGGGACACATTCCCTGGGCAAAGGCAGAAACCCTGTGCCCATCCCTCCTGGGGGCTCTCCTGCCTCCTCCCTCCTCCTGGGGCAGCAGGCTGTGGACTTTACCGGGTTGCTGGGGCTCCGTTGGGGGCTCACCCTGCTCGTCCCCACAGGCAACGACTGTGAGACCTTTTGGGACAAGGACCACCTCACCAACAGCTGCTACCAGTTCAACTTCCAGTCAACGCTGTCGTGGCGGGAGGCGTGGAATAGCTGTGAGCAGCAAGGGGCCAACCTGCTGAGCATCACCGAGATCCACGAGCAGACCTACATCAACGGTGAGCTCGTGGCAGCCTGCCTGTGCCCTCCTCTGCTGGGGCACAGAGGGTGGCACCGCAGGCATTGCTGCTGCCACGTTGCTCTGCCTGCCCCAGCTGGTTGGTTTGGGCTTGGGGGGGTGACAGGTTGGGGCTGGGGGCACTGATTGTGCCCCTCTGTGCCAGGGTTGCTGACTGGGTACAGCTCCACCCTCTGGATTGGCCTCAATGACCTGGACATCAATGGAGGCTGGCAGTGGTCGGACAACTCGCCCCTCAAGTACCTCAACTGGGAGAGTGGTGAGACAAGGGGGGGCTGTGGTGGTGATGAGTGGCAGAGGAACAGCCTGGGACCATCACAGATGGCCACAGGGCAGGGGGGGTGGCCTGGGCTGCAGTGGCTGCAGTGGGGTGTCCCCTCACTGTCCAGGGATAGAGAGCCCCACAGGGCATTGGAGCAGCCTGGGGTGTCCATGGAGCTGGAGGGTGGACACGGGGTGCTCAGGGGGAAGTGGCCCTCTGCAAACCCTCGTTGGTCCTGCAGATAACCTGGATTGGCATTGCTTGTGTGGAGGGTTGTTACCTCCTTGCTCAGCTCTGGAGTGTGGCTGAGGGGTGGCCCCAATCTGCAGACACCCATCCCTAACCCTGCCGTGCTCGGGGGCACCAGGACCCGTTGTCTGTGCCTGGTGCTGTCACCCAGAGGCACGTCTGGGGACACTGATACCCCTGGAGGAGGTTTGGGGAGAGGGAGGAGCAGTTCAGGTCTAGTATTGTGACCCCCCAGCTGCCACCTGGGCACATGGGGTCACATCTTCATCATAGAAAACAACCAAATAGACGGGATTTTACTGGTGCTGGAGCAGGGAGAGCTGCCTTGGTGGCCCTGCCCTGGCCCCTGAGCAGCCTGGCCCCTCTCACCCCGCTCTGCAGACCAGCCTGACAACCCCAGCGAGGAGAACTGCGGGGTGATCCGCACCGAGTCGTCGGGGGGGTGGCAGAACCGCGACTGCGGCATCGCCCTGCCCTACGTGTGCAAGAAGAAACCCAACGCCACGGCCGACCCCTTCCTGACGGGTGAGAGGGGGCGTGGGCAGCACCAGGGGTGGGCACACCGGCTCTGCCCCCACCTCAGCACGCTCAGGGAGGGCTGCTGTGCTGGCCCCAACCCCGCTGGGGTGTGTGGAGCAGGGGTGGAGCTCCTCAGGGTCCCCAAGATTTGGGAAGAGTCATCTCCAAGAAGCGTTCGGTGCCATCGCAGGTTGGGTGGTGGAGGAGAGGTGGGGAGCAGTGGGTCCCCAGGGGAGGGAGTGCTTTGTGCTCTGCTCTGCCCTCACCCCTCTGCAGACAGAAGGGATTTTGGTTGTCCCTGGAGCTGCCATTCCCTCACCTGGCCACCGCCTGTTACATTTTGGCCGGGGCTTTCCCACTGCGGCTTTGGCTCGTTGTGCCGAGCAGCCCGTGGGACTGCGGTGCCTTCCCTGCCAAGGACGGGGCTGGAGGGCTGGGCAGGAGCCCTGAGCCTGCCTTGTGTCCTGCCAGACTCGTGGTCGGAGGTGAAGGTGGACTGTGAGCCCAGCTGGCAGCCCTTCCAGTCCAACTGCTACCGGCTGGTGGGGGAGAAGAAGAGCTGGCAGGAGGCGAAGAAGACGTGCCTGAGGAGCGGGGGGGACCTGGTCAGCATCCACACCCTCTCCGAGCTCGAATTCGTCACCAAGCAGATCAAGCAAGGTAAGGAGGAGCCCGCTGTGCCAGCAGCCTCCTTTCCATCTACTTATGGGGTCTGTCCCTGGCTGTGCTGGAGGCTGCAGAGCTGAATTTGTGGCTGTGCAGGGAGCAGAGATCCCAGTCCAGGAGGTGAGGTGTTCCTTGGAGCCCGGAATCCGGGTGCATCCCCCAGCCAGAAAATGGAAAAGCTGTTCCCAGGAGCCTGCAGTGCTGAGGCAAAACACACAGCTGCAGCTGGGAATGGTGCAAGTCCCAGCTGGTTATTGGAGGAGAAGATGGGAAAAAAATGTCCTGCTGGACTTGCTGGGGAAGGGCAGCAAGGAGCCATAGGAGGGTGGAGCAAGGAGGGGAAATGCTGGAGCCTCCAGGCTGGCAGCAGAGCGGGATGGGATGGAAGGGAATGGTTGAAAACCAGTAGCTCACTGGACCTGAGCCTGCAGGTCTGGACTTGCACATTGTGCTGCTGCCAGCCCCTCTCTGAGAGCTGCTGGCAAATGGCCCCGTGTCTCCCACTCTGGGGATTCGTGTCCTTGGGTTTCCCACTCCAGGGGCCCATCCTGGCAGGCAGGAGCTGTGCCCTGAGTCCTACAGTGGGTGTCAGACCTGGTGCCACCACAGGGGCTCGTGTCTCTGGTGGGTTCTGCACGGTGTCAGCCAGGAGGGGGGAGTTTCACCCCCTCCCCTTCCTGTCCTGCCAGATGTGGAGGAGCTCTGGATTGGCCTAAATGACCTCAAGCTGCAGATGAACTTCGAGTGGTCGGATGGGACGCCCGTGAGATTCACATATTGGCACCCCTTCGAGCCCAACAACTTCCGTGACAGCCTGGAGGACTGTGTGACCATCTGGGGACCGGTGAGGGACAGCGGGACAGGGGGGTCTCGGGGGGATTTAGTGGGATTTTGGGGTCCCAGGGGGGAAAAAGGGAGCCCTGCAGCATCCTCATGCCCGAGGAAGGCATGGCTCAGGGAGCATCTCCAGCTGGGGTTGAACCAGTTGGGGTGGAAGGGATCCAGCACATCATCCCTGGGGATTTGCTGTAGGGAAGGAAGGTCTGTGGACCCGAGGTTGGGGCTGGCTGGAATCCCCCAGGCTGTGGGATAGGCTCATTGCTGCTCCTCTCCCTGCTGTGCAGGAAGGGAGGTGGAATGACAGCCCCTGCAACCAGACCCTGCCATCCATCTGCAAAAAGCCGGGTCGGGTGAGCCAGGAGAAGGAGGAGGATGACCACGGATGCCGAAAGGTGAGGGCTTCCCTGGGGCTGGGGGTGGCTGCAGCTCTGCAGGGCTCTCCCTTCCACCCCTTTGGGGAGCCCGGGTGAGCTGTGGGTCCGTGCCTGGGAGCTGCTGGGCAGCAGCAGAGCACCCTGGGGCTGCCATGGCTCCATGAGGTCACGGCAACAAATTGGGACACGACACACACATCCTGCTGCTGGGGCTGCCTCAGCTGCCAGCAGGGAGGTTCATTTTTGTTCCCCCTGTGCCTCTCTCCGTGCCAAAAGCCGGCGGCAGAGCTGCTGCACGTGGGAGCCCGGCGGGACGGAGGCGGCTGCCGGCCCCGTGCCCGGGTGGGATGGCACGGTGCCCTCTCTGGGCAGGGCACAGGCATTCTGGGGACACCAGGCTGGCACATCCTCCCCCAGCCCCTGCCCTGCCACGCGGGGCTGGGGCCACCCCATTCCCACGCTTTGCTGGGAAGTGGCTTTTGTGGCTCCTGGTGCCAAGCCTGGCAGTGCTGCCACTCTTGAACCTCTCCCAAGGTCTCACAACAGGCTCTCACTCTCAGACTACCAAGCAGCCGCTCTGGGCCAGCTCCCAGAGGTGCTGCCCAACTCCTCACAGGTCCTCCCTCCTGGTTTCCAAACCATAGCAGGGTTTGCCAGAGCAGCTGGGCAAGCTGTCACGCCAAGCCACATCTGGGGGCTGCCAGCCCTAGCCAGTGTCAGCAGGAGCTGGGGATGAGGCACTTGGTGGGCACAATTCCATCCCCACCCATCTGTGTGTCCCCAGAACAGTCCTGAGCTCATAGGGTGTCCTGGCTCATAAGATGTCCCCATGCAGATTTAGCTCCTCCTGCCTCCCCAGCCACAGTTCTAGCCTGGTCCTGAGTGCCCAGCAGAGATGCCCTCACTGAGAAACAAACCGAGAGTGGTAAATGAACCAAGGAAAGACCTTGTCCCATCCTTCTTCCCCTTCCTCATCCTCAGTGAGGCCTTTTGCCACCCAGAGGCAGAGGTTGATGGAGAGGAGACATCACCTTGCTCAGAGGACTTGGCCCCAGTGCTCTCCAGCCACTGTGCTGGTTTTCCATGGGGGCTTTGCTGCTTTTTTTCCCCTTTTCCAAACCTCCTCTAATTTTGGACCAGCCTTAAAGGAGATGAGGGCTGGAGGTTTGGGCAATAGGAAAGGCAGGGTAGGAGAGGGATGTGGGGGCACACTGGGGTTGGGAGCTGGAGGCATCACTTAGGGTTGGGAATCCCATCCTGGCCCCTTTTTGGATCACAGGGACCTGCTGTGGTGCTCAGTGTGTGAGAGCACCCATGGGGTTTGAGGGGTGCTGAGGCCCAGGGCTGGTTGGAGATCCCACTGGGGACATCCAGATCCTTTTGGGGACATCAGGAACCTGCACTGTCCCAAGGCAGGCCCTTTCTTGGCTGCTCAGGGGCATCCATGCTGTTCCAGAGGGACTCAGCTGGTGGGTCTCTACCTGGATTTGCCAGCTTTGGGGAAAGACTGTAGGAGCTGGAACTTGGGGGGAAAAAGTGGGATTTGGGGTCATTTTCATCTCCCAAAGCTACTCCTGCTTCCCTCCTCACCATGCTGATGACACTGCGTATGGCACGTGTCCCCCTCTGTCCTTCCAATGCCTGGGAATCCCAGGAGCAGAACCCTGGTGATGCTTCCCCTTCCAGGGAGCAGAACCCTGGTGGTGCTTTCCCTTCCAGGGAGCAGAACCCTGGTGATGCCTCCCCTTCCAGGGTGTCCCTGAGCCTGGGGCCACTTGCTGCCCCAGCTGAGCCCCTGCACCCTCGGGAAGGGCGTGTGTCCCTCCCCATGGATGAGCCCCCTTTGCCATGGGGCCACTGCCAGCCCCGGGGCCTCCGTGCTCTGGCAGAGAACAGGCACTATTGTGTCTCCAGCCCCGGAGAGGCTCCAACATCAACAAGGCGGGGGATTAAAGGCGGCTGTGGTGGGACTGGCTCTGGCCTCAGCCCATGGCGTGAAGAGGAGGATTGTGTTCCCGTCCCCGCGCCCCGGCCGGGGCTGCACCCTGGCAGGGAGAGTCTTTTCCCCGCCTTTGAAGCTGCCTGGGTGTTTGTTTTCCCTGCAGCCATGTCCTCTGGGGCCAGGGGCTTGCTGGAGCTCAAAGCTGAGCGGGGTCAAGCTGGGGCATCCGGGGCCAGCAGACCTCCCAGGAGAAGGCAGGGGTGGTGGCAGGGGACGTGGGACATCGCTCTCACGCCCCAGGGTTGCTCCCCGTCCTTCTGGGGAGCTGCGGGTGGGCAGTGCTGGATGTCCCCTGTCACCCATACCCAGGGCTGGAAGTGGCACAGCCCCTCCTGCTTCTGGCTGGGCGAGGACCGTGTGCCCTACAGCGATGCCCGCAAGACGTGCTCCGACTACGGCTCCACGCTGGTCACCATCACCAACAGGTCAGTGGTCCCAAAATGAGCCCTGCGAGGTGGGCAGTGACCTCAGGGGGGTGCCAGCTCGCAGCATCCCCCCCGTGGCTGCCCTCCAGGTTCGAGCAGGCTTATGTGAGCAGCCTCATCTACGGCTGGGACGGGGAGTATTTCTGGACGGCGCTGCAGGACATCAACGAGACGGGCGCGTTCCGCTGGCTGAGCGGGGACGAGGTGATGTACACCCACTGGAACCGAGACCAGCCCGGTAAGGGGACAGGGGTGGCATGGGGACATCCCTCCCCGTGCAAGGGGGGTGCTGGCTGTGCCCCCTGGCACAGCCCAGCCCTAAGGCTGTGTCCCCCGTCCCGCTCCCGCGAGCGCTCCAGGTTACAACAAGGGTGGCTGCGTGGCCCTGGCCACCGGCAGCTCCATGGGGCTGTGGGAGGTGAAGAACTGCAGCACCTTCAAGGCCAAGTACATCTGCAGGCAGAACCTGGGCACACCAGTGACCCCCGAGCTGCCCGTGCCCTACCCCACGCCCAGCCTCAGTGCCACCTGCCCCCCGGGCTGGAGCTCCGACCCCAAACTGCGCCACTGCTACAAGGTGAGGGCATTGCTGTGCCTGCCGTGGGGGTGCCCGTGCCTCGTGTGGGGCAGGGAGGGTCAAGGAGCACGTGTTGGTGCAAGAGACACAGTGCCTGCATCTCAGTGGTCTCCTTCTGGGGTGCTGGGGTGGGCACTCTTCCCTCGAGGTCCCAGTTAGGGCACACAACTGGTCCCATTTGCCATGTCACCACTCCGCTTCGTGCTCCCACCCGTGATTTTCCATGTGGTCTGACAGGTCCCTCCTGCAAGAGGCAGTGATCCTGGCTGGGTCACTGAGGACACAACCCTTAGGTGGGGATGATGCTCCTCTGCTGCTGCTGAGCCCCTCCTTGGTGCGGGTTCCTCCTTTTTCAGGTGTTCAACTTCGAGAAGCTGCACGAGAAGAAGACGTGGATTGCGGCGCAGGAGTTCTGCCGCGAGCTGGGGGCACAGCTCCTCAGCCTGGCCAGCTACGAGGAGGAGCACTTCGTCGCCAACACCCTCAACAAGATTTTTGGGTGAGGGAGGGGCTGCTGGCACCAGCACGTGTCCTGCTGCCAGGGGGTGTGTGGCACCAACCTGGAGCCCTCGGGGTGCTCTGGCACAGGTGGATGGGTGGTTGGAGTGTGGATGGGGTGCTGTGAGTGTGCAGAATCGGTGTGGCTGATGTGGGAGATGTACAGGAAAGGGGGGATGTGGGAGAAGTGCAGGAATTTCAGTGTAATTAAGGGATGGAGTTTGGGTTTAAATCCCCTGCAGCCCTGAGCCGGCGTTCCTGTTACCCCAACTCCTGCCTTAGGTGCACATGGGGTGGCTGGCTTTGAAAACAAACAGTGAAAGGCTGGGTTAGAAATCCCTATTTGTGTATAAATGTGAACCCCTCTGGTCTGGAGGGGGGCTGTGATCTCACCCACCCCTGGCTTCCCCCAGGGAGTCGGAGCCGGAGCTCCACGAGCAGCACTGGTTCTGGATCGGCTTGAACCGGAGGGACCCCGCGGGGGACCGGAGCTGGCGCTGGAGCGACGGGCTGGGGGTGAGTCTGGGGGGCATTTGGGGCTCTGGGGGGCATTTGGGGCAAGGGGAGGGGGCAAATCTGGTGCTGGTGGAAAGGCCCAACACCGCCCATCTCTCTCGACCCCCAGTTTTTCTACCACAACTTTGACCGCAGCAACTACGACGACGACGACGTGCGGCCGTGCGCGGTGCTGGACCTGGCCTCCCTGCAGTGGATGCCCATGCAGTGCGAAGCCCAGCTGGACTGGATCTGCAAACTGCCCAAAGGTACCAGCAGAGGAGCCCCCCAAGCCCCCCAGCTGGGATTCACCTGCAGGAGGGTGGGCACTGGGGTGGTGGGTGGGTGCAGGGAACCCATGGGAGGTGGGAGGGTGATTCCTAATTCAGGGTCTGAGAGAGGTGCTGTTCCTCAGGGAGGGGGGACTCAGGAGGGCATCCCACCCTTGAAACCCACCAGGGGGTTTGGAGGGGAGCATCAAGGGGAGCATTCCAGCCCTGCATCCCGCTGACAGCCTCTCCTTGCCCTTTTCTCCAGGTGCTGACGTGAAGGAGCCGGAGATCACGACCCAAGGTGTGTGTTGGCCATGGCTGTGTGTCCATCCGGCATAGACTGTCCTCCCTGGGTCTCTGCTGCCCCATCACAGGCACCATCCCTGGTGACAGGGACATCCAGGCAGTGTTAGCCAGAGGAGGATGGATCCTGGGTGGGGCTGTGGCAGAGAGAGCAGCCCAGGCTGTAGGGGCTGTGGCAGGACATGGGTAGAACCATCCTGTGTGCTGCAGGAGAGGCTCCAAAGCAAAACAGCCCAACACCAGGGACCAGGGGACGAGGTGGCCACGGCAGGGCTGTCACAGCCTCAGCGTGACACCGGTCCCTGCCTGCAGGCAGCAAAGAGTGGGTGAAGTACCAGGAGGCCGAGTACAAGTTCTTCGAGCACCACTCGACGTGGCTGCAGGCGCAGCGCATCTGCAGCTGGTTCCAGGCTGAGCTGGCGTCGGTGCACGGCGAGGCAGAGCTGCACTTCCTGGGCCAGAACCTGAAGAAGGTGGGACAGGGACCTGCCAGGGCGCTCCTGGGCTCTGCTGCCTCCCAGGCTGCTCTTCTCGGTCTTCTTTCACCTTCTGCTGGAGGGACATTTTCTGGGGGCACTGGGCTTGTGCAGTGGCAGCCCGTCCCCGTGCCTGGGTGTGGGTTTGGGACTGATGCTTTTTGCCCCGAGGGTGAGGAGAGGGAGGCTCTGATCCCCATGGCAGCCTCAGCTGTCCCCAAAGACCCCCAGTGCCTGCAGGGCACTGACATGTCCCCTCTGCTCGTGCAGTTCTCCAGGGGCCAGGAGCAGCACTGGTGGATCGGGCTGAACACCTACGAGAATGATGGCAGGTTCAAGTAAGTCACAGACAGAGCCATTGTGTCCCTTCTTGTCCCTGCATCACTGTCCCCTGCATGTCCCCACACCATCGTGTCCCTGCATGTCCCTGCATCACTGTCCCCATCACATCCCAACACCACCGTGTCCCAGCACATCCCCACTCCACCATGTCCCTTCATGTCCCTGCATCACTGTCCCCATCACATCCCAACACCACCGTGTCCCTGCATGTCCCCACACCACTGTGTCCCAGCACATCCCCACTCCACCATGTCCCTGCATGTCCCCACACCACCATCCTCAGCACATCCCCACCCCACTGCCCATCCCCAGCTCTGAGCACTGTGGCTCAGCTCCTGCATGTCAGTGATGTCATTTTGGGGTGCCAGGGTGGACACTCTGCCCTCGAGGTCCCAGTTAGGGCACACAACTGGTCCCATTTGCCATGTCACCACTCAGCTTTGTGCTCCCACCCGTGATTTTCCAGGTGGTCTGACGGGTCCCTCCTCAACTTTGTCTCCTGGGCACCGGGCAAGCCCCGGCCCATCAGCAAGGACAGGAAATGTGTGTACATGACAGCCAGCCGAGGTGAGGGCAGCCCATGGGGGGCTCTGAGGGGCTGGGGCCGTGGGCTGACCCCCTGCTCCACTGAGGAGGGGGGTCATGCCCGGCCTGTCCCTCCCCACAGAGGACTGGGGGGACCAGAAGTGCATGACAGCACTGCCCTACATCTGCAAGAGGAGCAACGGGACGGCCGTGAGACCTTCCCTGCCTCCGGCCCCTGCTCCTGCAAGTGGGGGCTGTCCCCGAGGATGGGTGCCCTTCCTCAGCAAGGTGTGGCTGGAGGGAGAGGGGGTGGAAAAGGGGAGAGGGGATGGTAGGATGGAGAGGGGATGGCAGGAGGGAGAGGGGATGTCAGGAGGGAGAGGGGATGGCAGGATGGAGAGGCGATAACAGGATGGAGGGGTGATGGCCACCTCCTGGTCAGTGAGCGGCTGGGAAATGGCAGGATGGAGAGGGGATCTGCACTTGATTTTTGGGGAATGCTGGGGAGTGCCTTTACAGGGATGGCAGGAGGTGTGCCATGGGGTGGGGGTGCAGGGCAGGGTGCAGGCACAAGGGTGCCAGGAGAGAGGTGGGAGTGCTGGAGTGATTGGGGGCTGGCACATATGAGGGTACAGAGGGGAGAAGGACCACTGGGGCAGAGGGAGGCTGCAGAGGGTGATGGCTGCACCCCATGGACCATCCCATGGCCCTTTCTGTGCAGTGTTTCAGCTTCAATGGCCACGACAAAGGTGACATAGTGAAGTGGCCAGAGGCAAAACAGGCGTGCGAGAGCCAGGGTGCCATCCTGGCCACCATCTCCAGCCCCCTGGAGCAGGGTATGTCCCCACTGCCCCCGCCAACCCCACCTGTCCCACTGACTGGAGCCCTGCCAGGGGATGATCATCAGCCCCTCGCCTGCCCCTCGCAGCCTTCATCACGTCCATGCTGCCCAACATCTCCTTCGACCTCTGGATTGGCCTCCACGACGCACAGAGGGACTTCCAGTGGCTGGAGGGGGAGGCTCTGCGCCACGTGAGCTGGGCACCCGGGGAGCCCTCGGGCTGCAGCGCCCCCGGCCCCCGCGACAAGCCGGTGAGGGGCACCCCATGGCACCCCATATCCTCTGGCAAGCTCTCAGTCCCATGTGCCACCCTGCGAAGGGGAGGGTTTGGCACCCTGTATCCTCTGGCAAGCTCTCAGTCCCATGTGCCACCCTGAGAAGGGGAGGGTTTGGCTCCCCAAGGGCACAGCAGGGTGGGAGTGCCTGTAGGGTGGGCTGCCAGTGCTGGGGCGGTGCTGATTTAGTGGCTTGGCTGTGCAGACCAACTGCGTGGTGGTGTGGCACGGCTCGCCCCCGCTCTTCACGGGCCGCTGGGACGACCGGGGCTGCCTGGAGGAGAAGCATGGCTACATCTGCCAGCGGAGCACAGGTATGGGGGGAGCTGGGGACCTGGCACTGCCAGCCTCGGGCCCCAGGAGGAGTGGTGGGGCTGGGGAGCTCAGAGCTATGGGGAGCTCAGAGCCATGGATAGCTCAGAGCCATGGGGAGCTCAGAGCCATGGGGAGTCAGAGCCATGGATAGCTCAGAGCCATGGATAGCTCAGAGCCATGGGGAGCTCAGAGCCATGGGGAGCTCAGAGCCATGGATAGCTCAGAGCCATGGATAGCTCAGAGCCATGGGGAGCTCAGAGCCATGGGGAGCTCAGAGCCATGG
>JAWWEW010000077.1:4529620-4541365 GCA_035583185.1 Anabacerthia variegaticeps
TGGGAGCAGTGGTGCTGGGAGCAGTGGTGCTGGGAGCAGTGGTATTGGGAGCAGTGGTGCTGGGGGCAGTGGTGCTGGGAGCAGTGGTGCTGGGAGCAGTGGTGCTGGGAGCAGTGGTATTGGGAGCAGTGGTGCTGGGGGCAGTGGTGCTGGGAGCAGTGGAGGGTTGGGAGCAGTGGAGGGTTGGGATCAGAGATTTTGGCACTGGGAAGAGGGGAGGGTGCCATGGCCATGCCCTCACCTGTCTGTGTTGCTGTTGCAGTGGAGGAGAGCAGCTTCTCCAGGGCAGGTGAGTGGCACTGTCAGCCTGGGCACAGTACCAGGACTGCAGCTGGATTGTGTAAATAACCAAAGCCATGGGGGTTGAGGGTGGGAAATCCCATTCCCCAGTGGCTCTGGCCCTGGGCTAGGAGTGCCCAGCAGCAGGAGACCCTCCAGGCAGGTGTGTGCCAGCCCTTGCCAGGCTCTCTTGCCCCCGCCCACCTTGCCTGGCCAAGCTGGGGGATGGACACCACATTTTCTGGTGGGATCCCAGAGAATCCACCCCGGGCAGCTGCTGGCTGTTCCCACATTCCAGGGGTGCCCCAGAGAGTCTGCCCAGCCCCAGGAGCTCTGCCAGGGGCACGATGTCCTCCAACCACCAAAGCACATTCCACTCCTGTCCTGGGGACAGCAGCACTGACCAGGCTCCCCAGGGCAGCAGGCACGGCCCCAAACCTGCCAGAGCTCCAGGAGGGTGGTGGGCACTGACCAGGCTCCCCAGGGCAGCGGGTACAGCCCCAAACCTGCCAGAGCTCCAGGAGGGTTTGGACAACAGGGACAGGGTGGCACTGCTGGGCTGTCCTGAGCAGAGCCAGCACTCAGACCGGCTCATCCTTGTGGGTCCCTTCCAACTCGAGCCATTCCACCATTCGACGCCCCTGCCCCCCAAAACCCCCAAAAGCTCCTCTCGCAGGGCGAGCCTCACCAGCCTGTCCTCCCGCAGCTCTGCCGGCCAACACGCCGGCCATCGCCGTGGTGGTGGTGTCGGCGCTGGCCCTCTGTGCCGTGCTGGCCGCCGTGGCCATCCTGTACCGGCGCCGGCGCAGCGCCGAGCGCGGCGCCTTCGAGAGCGCCCGCTACAGCCGCACCACGTGCAACCCCGGCGAGGCCGCCGAGAAGAACATCCTCGTGTCCGACATGGAGATGAACGAGCAGCAGGACTAACGAAGGGCAGGGGGCACCACGCCGGGGACGGGGAGCCGGGGAGGGGGGCACGGCACGCGCGATGCCCGCGGCGCGGGGCGCGGGTGGCGGCGGGGACGGGGACGGGGGCTGGGCTCGGGGTTGGTGGGCACGAGGTGGGGGCCGGGGTCCCTCCTGGCCTCGCCTCCGGGCTTGTCCCCAGCTGCAGTTTCAGGGCTAAAAGGTTTGGGGGGCGGTTGCCTCCCCCGACGTTCAGGAGCTTCTCCAGCAGCACGAGCAGGCTCCGAGACCCCTTCCCCTCGGGAGGAGGGTGGCAGGGGTGTTCAGGGCTCGTCCCCCCCAGAAGACATCCTCCCTGGCAAGAGGTCTCCAAAGCCAATCTACCTCCCCTCCATGTGCAGCAGCGAGGGCCCTGCCACCCCCGTGCCCACCCCCGTGCCCCTCCTCAGCCTCGCCCCCTCCTCCAGCAGGACGCAGCAGAGACCCAAGCGTGGATCGGCCATGGGACCCCCTCTGCCCCCTGGCACATCCCCTGGGCTGGCAGCCAGAGTGTGTGTGGATCAGCCATGGGATCCCCTCTGCCCCCTGGCACATCCCCTGGGCTGGCAGCCAGAGCATCCCCTTTTCCTTCAGTGTGCTGCCAGCCCCCCAAAATAACTGCACGGGGTGGCAAAGTGCTGGCTGGGCTCCTCCAGAGGGAGCATCCTCAGCACTCTGGGGACAGCTGGGGGACAAGGCGCTGCCACACAGCCAGGGCCACCCTCTGTCCCTTGCAGGGCCACTGCGGGGCTGCCATTGCCAGCCACGGGTGCCTCGGTGGGGCCAGAAGGACGAGGGCCAGGGCTGTAGGGTGGGGAGGATTTGGAAGCTCTGGAGGTCGGTCTTGGAGGTCGGTGGCTCGTTGGGTTTTTGAAGGAAACCATGGTAGCTTTTGTTGCTATACTGTACTGAGTGCGTGCTGAATATATACGTTCTTTGACACAGCTGGCTGGGGTGTGTGTGGTTGCCTGTTTCCCGTGTAGGTTGTAGCAGAGGAGGAGGAGAAGGAGGAGGAGGAAGGCAGTGTGTGGTTAAGCCCCTGCCTGCTGGTTTTTCCCACGGCTGAGCCATCCTCCTCCAGCAGCATCCTCAGGATGGAGGATCCCTGGAGACAGCGAGAGTTGTTTGGGCCCCACGGGGGGTTCCCTGCTGGGAATGGGACCCCAAGAGCCCCTTGGAGCTCGAAGTGGGGTGGCCCAGCCCTCGAGGAGACCTTGCCTTCAGCCCTCTGCCCCCCAGGCTCGAGCTGCGGGTGGGTTTGCTGCAGCCACAGGAGCAAGCGAGTTTTTGTAACCCTCCTTTTCGTGGATTTTCAAAGCTGTTGATCTCACTTAAGCTGGACATTAAGTGTTTAAGAAACTGTTGGGGTGGGGTGGGATGGGGCAAGGAGGGACCATTGGGGTTTTGTTTACTTCTTGGCCATGTCCAAAAGCTGCCACGGCGTTTCAGGGCGAGGAAGAACCTGGAGCACACGGAGCTGCCCTGGCTTGGTTTCTCTCTCAGCTTTCTCTGCATTTATTTCCCGAGGTCCTTTCCCCTTTTGGAGCTGTTGGTTCTGTCCCTGGGCCTGTGGCTTCCTGATTTGGCTGCTGGATCCTGAGAAGGCAGGAGTGAATGCCCAGCTGGCATTCCTGCTGCTGGAACTCTTGGAGAAGCAGGAGGGATGCTGAGCTGGGAGCGGTGCTGTTGGGTGGGGATGGAAGCCCAGGATGAATTCCTTCAGGGTGGGCAGAGGTGTTAGGAAGTGCTAAAAAAGGAAGGCTGAGGTTAGGATTGGTGGGCAGGAGAGGGGCAGGAGCAGTGCTGAGATCAAGGGGTGCAGCTGGGCAGGGTTGGGGCTCCTTGGAGAAGTGATGAGACCCTGGGAAGGGTGGGAGTTATGGCTGGATTGGTGCAGGGTTATCCATGCTGGAGGAAAATCCCTCCTGGAGAGACTGGGAAGGAGGTCCCACAGCCATGCAGGAGCTCTCCCACAGCCCAAACTGGAACACCTCGCTTAAGAGAGGTGCTTTTTGTCTTCCCTCCTTGATAAATTTGTTTTCTTTCCTTCCTCTGCCTTGCTTTCAAGAGGAGGAATGTGTACAGTCCAGGGGAAATGTTGTCTGAGAAGAGCTTTGTCAGCTGTTGGCAGTGATCAGGATTACAGGAAAACACATATATGGCTATGTGGTATCTCCTTATCACCATTAGATAATGTGAAGAATTGCTTAAAAGGACCCTGTCAATTATATATATATAATATATATATATAGTTTTGCATTTTTTTACTCTCTGTGGTTTGTAAGATCCTTTTAGAAGCTTGGAAATAAAATTTCCTTCCCCACTTATTTTCTACCTTTTTTTCTTTCCCTTTAATTTGTGTAAACCAAAACTTGTCTTTCCCTTTTGTCCCTGACAAGTAGCAAACAAAGCTGACATGACACTTAACCTGCCCCATCCAGCACTCCCTTCCCTGGGGTGCTGGAGATTTCAGGATTGTGGAATCACACGATCATTGGGGTTGCAAAAAGACCTTTAAGCTCCTCGAGTCCCCCCAGCACTGCCAAGGCCACCTCTGTCCCCAAGTGCCACATCCAGAGAGCTTTGAAATGTCAATGAGGTTTCACTGGGGTTTTTCCACGGCCATGGGGTTTTGCCTTTGAAGAGCACAGGGCAGGCACCTGGAGCAGAAGATGCTTGGAAGAAACATGATTTTTCTCTTTTGTTTTTCACATGAGAGGTGAGAGGAGCTCGGGGTGGGGGAGCAGCTCCCTTTAATTGCAAACAGCAGTGGAAATAATGCTGAGGGACCCTGCAGTGCAGCAGGGAAGGGACACTGGAGTCATCAGGGTGACCTGACCTCCACTCAGGTATGTGGCTCCCCTTCAAAGGAAGCCCAGCAGAAGCTGCACTTGCTGATGTGAAACAGCAAAGCCCAGAATGTGCTTCATTTATTTATTTTTTTAATCAAAAAGTGGCCTCTGGGGCGCCAAAGAGTCTCCCACCTTTTATCTGCTCTTCTGACCTTGGATGGAGCACACCCCTTTCTAAGGGAGTCAGCAGAAAATTCCATGATTGGGGTTGGGGTCACTGGGAGAGGGATGTGAAATAGCCCTGTTATTTTAATCCCCTTTATTTTCCCTGCTGAATACTGAGGTGCAGAGGGAGGGAAGGCAGCAGGCAGTGAGGACACCCGAAAATGAGGCACTTGGCAGGGGAGCTGCCCATCAGCCCCTGGACCACGGGCTGCTGGAGGGCTTGGCAAGGAAACAACCCCTTTGTTTTCAGAAGTTTGGTTCCTTTTCAGAAGTTTGGTTTCTTTTCAGAAGTTTATGGCACATTTGAGTGCAGCCCACCACACTGAGACCCCAGCACGGGCTTCATCCACAAACCTGAGTCAGTCAGTGCTGGCACAACCTGAGCCTCCAGTTGTGCCAGCTCTGATGCCCTGGGTCAGGCCAAGAGTGACCCAAACATGCTCAGTGTGGCAAAGACCAGGGCTGGATGTGTCCAGGCTGTCCCAGGGGCTGAGGTTTGGAAGCAAGTTGCACTTGGCAGCTCTTTTCATTTCACCCCCCGGTGAAAACCGCTATGAAAACACCCAGTTTGTGCAAAAGGAGCCACTACCAGATCTTTGTTTCCTCGTTCCCAGAAGCCAGGCCTGAGTGTGACTCAGAAGTCATTAATGTGTGCTGGCTGAAGGAGGAATGCAACCTTCGGTGGATGCAGAAGGAAGGAATTCCCTTCAGGAATATGCTGGGTGCTCCCCACTTGGGCAAACTCTCGTGTAGAGTCCATGTTTATGAGTCCTCTTTCATTTCCTGCAGGCAAGTGACAGACAACCAGCACAGGGTTAACCAGCAGCACCCCTTAAAATGCCCAAAATGAGCCCCCCTTGTCACACACACAGTGAGAGGAATCATGATGTACTCAGTAATGCTTTTCATGTGGAATGGAGACGTTAGGAAATGTGTTAATCAGACAAGAATTCGTGGACAAATCTGAGCCTGGCTTAAAAGAACTTGTGCAGTGAATTTTGCTCACGAATCCAGTTTTTTTTGCTGAGACACAAATATTCCAGGCTCCTCACTGTACACACAGCGAAGCCTCGGGGCTCTTCCTGGGTTTTACTCCCAAAAAACAGCAGTGTCTTCTGGTTGCTTTGCCTGGATCCAACCCTGTGTGTCAGCATTCCAGGCAAGATCCCAGTGACTCTTTTCCTTCTGCTGTCATTCTCCCTCCTGAAACAAAGGAAAAACCCCTCTTTGTTGAGGCCATGTGAGTTGTTAGAGAATGTTAAACATGAGGGCTTGACTGGGAGTTCATCCCACTGCAGCTGAGACAAAACCCTGGCTGGTTGTTGTCCCATATGACCAAGGAGAGGTTTAAAAGTGTGCTCTGCCCCCTTGGACAGGCTCAGGTCACTTTATAAGCTCCAAGTCTCAGCAGAAGAAAGCTCAGAGGCAAAGCATGGCAGTGCTGTGTGTGAGCCCAACCACAGAGCAAAGGGAGCACAGCAGCTCCACAGCTTGGCATTTGGAGGGTTAAAGGAGGTTGGTTGGGTAAACACCCAGCTCAGTGGCCACTGTGCCCAGTTAGGGGAGGCACTTTGGGACAGGATGGAGAGAAATGCCAGGTCAGCTCCACTCCTGGTTACCTTGACCTGTGCTCTTTCAAAGGAATCGGTTGTCAGTGTTTGGACTTTTACAGACAACAGGAGGACAAAAAGGGCTGTGTGAGAAACACACTTGTTTTGGCTTTAATTACAGTAGAAGTATTAAAATAAAACAATGCAAAGGGTACTTGATACAAAGGGATCTCGGTGGAATTCTGAGGTCATGAGAGTTTGAACTGTTCCCCCCAGAGTGGGGATCTGCAAATGAAGAAGGAAGGGTGGTTTAGAATTCCTTTCTTCATCACCAGCAAAAAACCTGAGTGCAGTGAGCAGGATGAAAAGCCACTGCTTTCTGCTGAGCCTGGAAGGGGAGAACAATCACAGGTTAATTATTTGGATTGCCAATGCTCTGCAGGGCCAGCCTGCTGTGCTGCTCTCTGAGGCACCTGCACTGCCCCTGGAGGGCTCAGCAGCTCCCCCAGCATCCAAAACCTGTTCATCCATTGATGGAGCCCTCATTGGAACAGTCTGAATTGCTGTGAGAAAGTAGAGGCTGGAGATCCGGGCTCCTCACTGCACACAGACTTCTAAACCCTGCAGCACCTCGGGGTGTCCTGGCCTGAAATGGGAATTGTGTGATCCCTACAGGGCTGCTGCTGAGCTCTCACATGGGGAAACCTCTGGGACTCACTGCTTGGGCATCCTGCACAACCTGCAGAGTCCTGCTGGCTTAGATAGGTTGTTATTCACAATACAGCTCTTTCACCCTTCTTTTCCAGTATGATTTTACAATAAAGCTCTTATTTCCAATGCAGTTCTTAATTACAATACAGTTCTTATTCACAATAAAGTTCTTAATCACAATGCAGTTCTTATTTCCAATACAGTTCTTTTTTACCTTATTTACAACACAGGTTTTTTTACCTTATTTACAACATAGCTAAAAGTGCAGGGTGTTTTTGATGGGTTTATCTCATCTCCAGCATTACTGCCTCTTAAATAATAAGTAAATTTAATCTGTACAATCCAAACAGATGCAGCTCTTGGGGGCAATGACCTGCTGGCACCGTGGCCCTAGGGGGGTGTAGGAAGCAGGAAGGTCTGTTTAGCAGTGACACTGTCATTAATTAATTAATTAATTAAACTGGTTCAAAGCATGATTTGATATCCCAAGGAGAGTGTCAGTCCCTGAGAGGGAGAGGAATTCCCTGCTGAGGATGAGAGTGAGGATGAGGATGGGGATGAGGATGGGGATGAGGATGGGGATGAGGATGGGGATGAGGGTGAGGATGGGGATGAGGATGAGGATGGGGATGAGGATGGGGATGAGGGTGAGGATGGGGATGAGGATGGGGATGGGGATGAGGATGAGGAGGAGGAGGAGGAAGAGGAGGAGGAGGATGAGGAGGGGGATGAAGATGAGGATGAGGATGAGGATGGGGATGGGGATGAGGATGGGAATGGGGATGAGGGTGAGGATGGGGATGGGGATGAAGATGAGGATGGGATGGGGATGAGGAGGAGGATGGGGATGGGGATGAGGATGAGGATGAGGATGAGGGTGAGGATGAGGATGAGGATGGGGATGAGGACTGAACTCCTCCCGGTGGAGCTGGCGGGACAGAGCCTGGGAAGGCTGCAATTAGGCCGGCACTTAACTAGGTGTCACTGCAGCCCCAGCCGAGAGAGCCCGAGGAGAAATCCCTTGGCAAAACCCCTGGAAAGGGAGGCG
The DNA here is from genome assembly GCA_035583185.1 of Anabacerthia variegaticeps. Classification (NCBI taxonomy): domain Eukaryota; kingdom Metazoa; phylum Chordata; class Aves; order Passeriformes; family Furnariidae; genus Anabacerthia; species Anabacerthia variegaticeps. The sequence goes on from JAWWEW010000077.1 coordinate 4,537,171, forward strand.
CATCCAGCCAGGGAAGGGACCAGACCCGACAACACTCTGCGTTCCAAGCACGGGAGCGGAGCCTTGACTGAGCCCTCTCTCCCGGCATTTCCCTTTATCCCAGCCATGCCAAGGCTCTGGAATCCGGTCATTTGTGCCATTTCCCGGGACAGGAGAGCTGTCCTTGGCAGCAGCACCCGGTGCCACAGCTCATCGCCCCCGGTGCCAAAGCCCTGGCGGTGACTGGGAATTGTCGGCTTTTCTACAAGGGGCATCCTCGGTTTCGTGTCCGCTAATCACGGGCAATGGGCTTAAAGAGGATGTGGAAGGAGAGGGACAAACAGCTGGTTTGGCCAAAAAAAGGCAAATCCACACTCTGGGGGATGTTCTCATGCTCAGGATAGTAAATGATTTATGAGGAAGGTTCCTTAGCGTTTTATTTCCATTTGATTTCCACTTGGGAGAGAAATCCAGGCCCTTCACTGTCAGACAATTCAGCAGCGCTGCCATCGGGAACGGGCACTTCATTTCAATGGGAAGTTTGCTTGGGTTAAATACCCCTTACAAAAGCTGAGTTGGGACAAACTTTTCCCTTTTCCCTTTTCCCTTTTCCCTTTTCCTTTTTCCCTTTTCCCTTTCCCTTTTCCCTCTTCCCTTTTCCATTTCCTTTTTCCCTTTCCCTTTTCCTTTTTCCCTTTTCCCTTTGCCTTTTTCCCTTCACCTTTTCCCTTTCCTTTTTCCCTTTTCCCTTTTCCCTTTTCCCTTCATCTTTTCCCTTTTCCCTTTCCTTTTTCCCTTTCCCTTTTCCTTTCCCCTTTTCCCTTTCCCTTTTCCCTTTTCCTTTTTCCCTTTTCCCTTTTTCCTGCTCATTGGTTTTTGGGGAGCACTTCAATTAAACAACTGCACTTGGTAACATGTAAATTTAACTCATTTCTGAAACCCTGAAATTCTGGAATTCATTTCCTGGATTTTTTCCTCCCCCTTTTTTCAGATGTTTAATGTGTTTCTTCTATACCCACGTCCCTCCTGCCAGTTGAGGAGATGGTTCTCATATTTAATGAGAACAATTAAACACGAATTTGATTAAAAACGAGTCCCAAGCTGACTTTCATTTCCCTCTGCTTTAGGCTGTCCTGAGCACCCCCAAGAAGGGCAAGAGGGGTTAATAAAGCTTGGCCACTTTGACACTGATCACAGACGATTTAAAGGCAGAAAGAATGCTTTGAAAGACAATGAGGGCATGGAAATGCTCAAAAAGTGGATGAGTGAGGAGATATTTCAATTGCAGAAAAGCTTTGGATCACTCTGAGTATCCCAATGACTTTAGACTGGTTTGCCATTGCATTTTAATATCCCAGTGACTTTAGACTGGTTTGCCATTGCATTTTAATATCCCAACGATTGTAGACTGGTTTGCCATTATATTTTAATATCCCAATTTGTGCCCCTTCTTGTGCCCTTTTTGTGACATTTTTGTGCCCTTTCTTTACCCCTTCTTGTGCCCTTCTTGTGCCCATTTTTGTGCCACTCCTTGTGCCCTTTTTGTGCCCCTTTCAGTTTCCTTCTTATGCCCCCCTTCTTCTGCTCTGCTCTCCAGGAAAAAGATGATCCAGGTGAGAAATATTTGACCTCCAGCTCATCATCCAAAAGTCACAGTGGGAGAGTGAACTGGGGTTGGGGCCATCTCATTGCTCTGGAGAAGTTGGAGGTTCCCTTTCTCTTCTTCAAAACAAGATCTTTACCCTCTGCATGGCAATTTGAGAGCTCCTGAAGTCCATCAAGGTGGCAATTCCAGGTGGTGCCACCAAAGAAACAGAAAATAGCCGTGTTACTTGTCCCATTGTGGTCCCAACAGGGACAGGGCTGGCCAATTTGGGGTGGAAAACACAACCAGGACTTGGGACCTTCGTGTGGCAGATGCAGCTCTGGCTGTGCCAAAACTCACCCCCCAGGAATCCTTTCCCACCCCTGAGCTGCTCATGCCGAGGGTGCTGCAGAGACAAAGGCACTGGGAGGGTGGGGGGTTGGGGGGAACAGATTTTGGGGCTGAAAGGGAGGGAAAGGAAAGCTGGAGACAGAACAAATTGGGAATGGGATGAACAATCCTCCATCTGCCCCTGGAAGTGCCCAAGGCCAGGTGGGATGGCCTTGGAGCAACCTGGGCTGCTTGGAAGGTGGCACTGGGTGGCCTTTAAGGTCCCTCCCACCCCAAACCATTGTGGGATCCCCTGAGAAGGCAGGAAAAGAACTGGGAGACCACAGGGCTGGCCCTGGTGCTGCTGCTAAATCCAGGGCAAAGGGAGATTCCCCCCTGCAAACATCATTCCACCCCCAGGAATGTTGAGTTTTGCTTCCTTTTCGTGCTGTTCTCTGTTTTCCCCCGGGGTGGAAGGACAGGCAAAGACAAGTGGTGCTCTCTGAGGGTCTTGGGACACTCCAGGTGATCCCAGGGGAGATGCCTGGGATGGAAACCCAGCTTTGTCCTCCCACGGTTTTCCAAGGGCAGGGCACTGGGTCATTGGGACTCTGCTCTCTCTCCAAATCCCTGAGGCCTCTTTTCTGCTCCAAATGAGGTCAGAGAGGTGGGATAAGGCTGGTGGGAGTGGGGTCAGCTCAGACTGCTCCCCCCAAGGGGTCTGAGCTGCACCCCAAGCCATCATTGGGGCTGGAATGCAGCAAAGCAGCACCAGGAAAGGACCTTCCCCATCTCCTCCCTGCAAGTTTCCAGGGCAGCACCTGAGTCTTGACTCTTCACTTTCATCCTGCACATCCAAGGGCAGTTTTGGGGTCCATGAACCCTGCAAAGATGGGGGTTTCTCTCCAGAGATGGAGCTTTGCTGCCCCAATCCCTCTTGAGCATAGAGGAGCCACCCATGTGCCACGAGGGTTGGGGAACAACCTCCCTCCTCTAAATATTTGAAGTTTAGAAGTGGAATATTCCTTTAAAGAGCAGCCTCGTGGCACTCTGGGCTGGCTGATTGCACCAAACAAGAGAGGGATGAGCTAATCCTGGGGAGCTCCAGGCTGGGGGCTGAGGATTTGCTCCTGCACATCAGGAGTCAGGTCACAACTCAGCCAAGTCAAAAGTCATGGGGATGAGGAACTTGTTTTTTAAAAAAATATGTATTTGAAACATGAATAATTGGGTTTAAATTGCCTTTTTTATCTCAAGTCACCTGAAATGTGGATTTGGTGGCGTTGGCACCAAAAGGCTGGAGAGCTTTGCTTGATCTCTGCCCTTTGATGCCACAATTAATGGTGAGGAATTCCTGCATATCCTGGGATTCCTCAGCCCCAAAGTGATTTTGGCTGTCCTGGCTCAGCCCACCAAACCATTTCGCTTCATTTACTGAGGCAAAGTTCACACCTCAAGGTGTAATTCCAATTTCAGCTTAAAAATCCCCCCAAAAATGCTATTGAGAGCCTTTTCTTTGTCTTGTTTGCATGAAGACAGGAGGATTAAATCCCAAAGCACGGATCTAGATTATCATAATGGGACAAACACAGCCAGCCCTCACCTGAGGTGACTTTCTGTGGGTCAAGAACACTTTCCCTGAGTTTTTGGAAGCTTTGGTGTGTTTCAGGTCCTGCCTCCCAGCACGACAGGAGAGCCTGACCAGAAAATCACCTTCCTGAAGGACAGGGTGTTTCCCCCCTGAGCTCCCCCACTCGCTGCTTTCTCCCTTCATTTCTGAGCATTGCTGTGCTCTCGCTCTGCTTGGAGACGTCGTGTTTGTTGGTACATGCAGGTTTTGTGGTGGAAAGATCCCAATTTAGTCCTCTCTTATGTAAATCCTCTGAAGGATGGAGTGTTTACCACGCTGTTAACAACCTGCTCCTCCATGAACTGCCTGGCACGGAAACTTTGCACATTCACGTTTTATTTTTGGAACTCAAGCTCTCGACCACAGCTCTTGCTCCCTGGCAAATGAAAGAGCTGAGAAGTCCTAACTCATCTTTTGGAGGTTCTCCACAAAGTGGAGGGCTGGCTGTAGGATGAAACCTAGATTTAAATGTGGTGGTGCCCAAGAAGGTCTTTAGACTGTCCTGCCATGGCTTCATTCTTGTTTGAGCATCTCAGGAAAGCCTAAAGAGAACCATGGGTTGGGTTGGGTTGGGTTGGGTTGGGTTGGGTTGGGTTGGGTTGGGTTGGGAGGGATATCAAAGCCCACCCAGTGCCACCCCTGCCATGGGCAGGGACACCTTCCACCAGCCC
>JAWWEW010000078.1:1537-54557 GCA_035583185.1 Anabacerthia variegaticeps
TGCCCGGTTCAGCCCAGCAGATCCCAAGGGCTCTTAGAAGAATATTTATTCTGCGCTTCTCCCTGTGGTGACTTCATGTCCAACCTGCCCTGAGCAAGTCCTTCCTTTCTCCTGGAGAAAACCCGGCGCCAGAGGCAGTTTGCCAAGGAGCCTGTCTCTGTGTTTGGAGAGGAGAGTGCTGGCAGCTCCGTGTGCCTGTGCCCAGCCTGGCAATATCCACAGGGAACAGACCGGGCAGATATTGTTAGGCGGAACGAAATGGCTCCAGGGAAGGGGCTCTCTACTGCACTCATCAGTCCTTGGGCAGCAGTTGAACTGGGAAAATCAGTTTCTCTTCCCCCAGAAGGCATCATTCCCATCAGCATTGAATGACGTGCCCTGGGCCCACTGCTCACTTTTCACCCGACAAAAATCAAAACCAAGTATTGCTTTGCTTTTAAGAACTGAACGTAACTTTAAAACAAAAGAGCTCACCTTTTCCTTCTTCTTTGCTGCTTTCAGATGGTGGAGTTGCCTCCCTGGACGTGTGCTGAGCTCTGGCTGCAGGGGACTGTCAGGCCTTAATGGCTTGTTCTTCTCACCGGGAAACTGGAAATAATTATTCATTAAATTGCAGAAATGTTCTGCTCCAGCTCTGGGACCTTTTGTCGCCAAACCCACGCAACCAGTCCCAGCCCTACACTTGCCACATAAGCCCCAGACTTCCTATCCCAACTCCAAAGCCCCTCTGACAGTCCCATGGTGTTTCAGCGCTTAGCATACAGTCCACATTGCAGCCCCACAATTCCTGTTCCAGCCCTATATTGATATCAGCCTCCAAGGCCACAGTCCCTGCCCCAGCTCCACAGATACTCTCCCAGATCCATAGACTCAATGGCAGTTTCACACTGATTTTGGCTCCAGCCTCAAAGACCCAAAGTCATCTCCACAGACCCTCTCCCAGATCCACAGTGATTTCTGATCCAGTGCCTCAGTCTTCATCCCAGCTCCACACTTCCCAGTCCAGCCCCAGTGATTTCTGCTTGGGTCCGTGTCCCAGTCGTACTGTGCCTGTTCCAGCCCCACAGTGATTTTAGCTCAACACCCTCAAGTTTTATTTCACTGCCAGCTCTGCTCTGAGCTCCATGCAGAGCTTCTCCAGGTTCTCAGAGCCACATCTTCATTGTTGGCTGAAGCCCTGTGAATTTTCCACCCCAGCTTTCCATTGTGTATTCCAGGCCCAGCCCTTTGGTCCCTATCCCAGCCCCACGGTAGTTTTATCCCTCAGCCCTACCACCTTTATGTCTCCACCAGCTCTGCTGCCTCTGCTCCAGCTCCTCAGCTTCTCACTGCTTTTGGCTAAAAGCTGCTCCTGGGTGTGCCTGAAGCCCGGGACTGTTGACAAGGCCACAAGTCAGTCTGTGTCATCACTTAACTATCTCTAGGAGCTGTCACACAGCCCCAGAGAGAACAGTACTACAGTAATAGAGCAATACCATAAACAATCAACTAGGAAGAAATAAAAGGAAAATAAAAGAGAATAGAATGAAACACCTTTATTGCCTTTACTTCCAACAGCACTTTAAACCCCACGCTCCCGGAGCAGCCGCATCCCACCTCCTCCCTCCTTCGGGGAGCATCCCTGGGCATCGGCCGCTCCCCCGCCGGTCACTGGCAAAGCGGCCGGCAGTGGTGCCCCGGGACACCGCCCGCCCGCCCGCGGCCTCGGCCCCGCCCTCGCAGGGGCCCCGCCCCGGCGCTCCCCGGCCCCGCACCCGCGGGGACCCCGCCCCGGCCCGGCCCCCCCACTCACCGCTCCCCGGCGCTCCCCAGCCCTCCAGCGCCACCTGCCGCCGCCCCGCCGAACTGCGCCCAGCGCCCGCCCTCGCACCGCTATTTATAGCGGCGCCTGCCACGCCCCCGAGCGCGTGCGCCAGCCCAGCCAATCGCAGCCCCAGGCAGCGCCCGGCCCCGCCAATGGCGGCCCGCCCGTGCCCGCCTCCCCGAGCCCGCCGGCCCTTCCGCTCCCGCCGCCGCTGCCGCCGCTCCGGGGGCCGATCTCGCCCGCTCTCCGCCCTGCCCTCCTCCCGGGAGCGCTCCCGGTGGCTCGTGCCCGGGGAGCTCCCACTCGCCCTTCCCTGGCCCCGACAGCACCTGCCGAGGCAGCGGCAGCGAGGCCGCGGCTCCGCCGGCTCTCGAAGCGGCGGCGGGAGCTGCACTTGAGGGGACCGGGGAGGCGGGGCCAGGCCGCGATTGAGCGGGCAGAGCTTGGCGGGACGGCGGCCGGATCGAAAGGGCGCGCTGTGATTGGACGGGGCCGAGAGAGGCGGGCCGGGATTGGTGGGCTGGGCGCTCCCTCGGGCAGCGATTGGCGGCGCTTGGATCCTTCGGGGCAGCGGGAAGGGCTCGGACGGGTGGGCTTCAGGCTCTCCCGAAGGGGCTCTTCCCGCGGCTTCGCCGCCCTCCCGGGTCCCGCTCCTCCCTCCCTCTTCAGTGAGCTGGTGAACTGCAGCTTCCTCACCTGCCAAGATTCCCTATACTATCCGCTGGCGCGTGCCTCAGGCAGAAGGCTGCTCTTTGCACAGCTTCCTCCAGGCTCCTCCGCACCGAGAGACTAACTCGTGCTAGAGCTTAGCATTAGTGACTGAAGTCAAGGAAGCCTGGAGACACGTAAATTTTCTTCCACCTTTATGGAAACGTAAGCGGTGGAGAAGAAAGAAGAAGTAAAACTTTCTCCACAGCATACTCTGTCATAAAAGATAAGGAAATGTCTCAAGAAAAGGACGGAAAGGGTGCCTGGAGGATGTGGAAGCAAATCAGATGAGACGAGCCCAGACGGCGTGAACAGGATTCAATGAACTGTGCCCTCAAGATATCAAGGGACCTATAGAGACCATAAAATCCAGTGACAATCAACAACCACGGAGGTCCCCTCTTCAGAGGCTCCCGGCTTGAGCTTGGAACTACAATGACATACAGATACTAGAAGAAACCGCATTTCATCCTTTTATTAAAGCAGAACCTAAGGACAAGCTCTTTGAGATGGGATCCACATAATTCCTACCAGTGTAGGTGGTGACTGCGTAATCCCTACACCACCTCTCAGCATCCAAGCTCGAGCTCTGCCTAGGCTGTCCAGGAGAGGAGCCAGTAGTAAGGATTCCTCATTTATTCACCATGGAAATGGCTGAAGGTGGAATCCAGGGAAGAAATTAATTCATGTAAGAAAGATTTAAAGAGCAGTGGTTCTCACCTTAAAAGTCCCATTAAAACCTGGGTTTGCCCCTGTGTGTGTGTGTGTGTGCGCACGTTCACAAGCAAACAGAAATCCAAACTCTCAGATCATTATCAGGATCAGAAAGAAACCAATACCTGTCTTTGTTGAGACACATAAGGTTAATGCAAGAGATACAAAGAAACAAAGTATTTATTGTTAAAAGATTTTCTATGAATCACTCGGCATCATACACTGAAGACGTGGTGGCTGCAGAGTAGAGGGAGTCTCTTTCCTCCCCTCATCCTTTATCCATGTATTTTCTCACTCTCACAAACCCACTGTTGTATTTTTTAAATTGAGTTCCTTTCTTCAGTGAGATTGGAAAGGATGTTTATCATACAGCTTCTGGCAGAGCAGGTCCATCCTATTAAACAACAGAGCAGGTACAGAAAGGGGACCTCTTTCTTTAGGCAAGAAGAGCTTTCTTTTCCTCCTCATCTCCTTGCCCTGCCACAAAAGGGTTCTCCACACAAAACCAGACCAACAAACCCCAAACACCTGATGAGCATTTTGCCAAAATTAGGAGCCCTAGGGTATGCACCAATATTGATCTACGCCCTAATATTTTGACTCAGATTCCAAGGGATAAATTCTAAACAATGTGGTTTGAAAAACCTGCCAGCTGAGACAATGTGTGCACTACAACTCTCACCCTGCTACGCTGAGCAACCGAATCCCTGCGCAGAACAGGGGAAAGTGTTCTGACAATGTGTCTCCAAGTCACTGGCAGAATTTTTGGTTCTGTCCTGCACACCCATTTCCCAGGCCACACACCAGCTGAGCCTGGCTGTCCCACGTGCTCTTTCCATGTACACACACACACACACACACACAACACACTGACTCACATGGACTGTGCTATTTCCCACCGTACTCTCCACATTATCTTGTGCTCTGTCTTACTGGCACTTCAGTGGCACTCTGCTCCATCTTTTTATTGCCTTTCCCACTGTTGTATTTTTCTCTTTATTCCATAATCAAACATTTGCTTCCTCTTTAATCTCTAAGGAACACTTGATCTGAACCCTGATTCGTGGCCAAAAGCCCAAAGGACTAAAAAGACTGTTTCTAATCTGCCATGTCAACAGTTCATCTCCTAGATATACTGCCTTTCTCATACTCCAGAATTCTCTGGAACCCTTTCCTGGTTTGATGCTCCATTTTCTAACAATCTATAGTATCATCTATACACAAACTACTTCTATGCACAGAATGTGGGGTTTTTTTAAGTATGCATAGATTTGTATTGTACTGTCGCGACACAAGACCCGGAAACATCTTCTTATCATCTTTTATACACACAAAAAGACAAACATCCTGAACCTGAAATGAACTTCTCATTCACGGTCTGCCACAATTATCTGCCTGTTCAGTGCCACTACCTTTCATTTCCATACTCTCAAGCAGCGCTTGGTCTAGTTCCTCCCAGTATTGCTCCATCATTTCTCTTCAAAGAAAATTTCTCCTTTTTTTTTCAAAAAAAGCAAGCTCCCAGCTGCACTCCTGGAGCAGAGGACAAAATTTCTCTCCGTGTCTCTTCAGTAATAGCCCTGAACTGCTCCTGAGCACAGGAGAAAGGCATCAAAATATCAAACCCCTGTTTAGCCAAAGGAAAGACAGCTGACAGCTACTCCTAAAACTCACTGTCAGTGGCCAGTCTTTTTACAGACAGTAGGATGTAAGAATTTAGATTCTGGATTGCCATCTGCAGTGGCTGATTTAGACACACACGCACTTCAATATAGTATTGCTGCTTCACACAGATTCAGCTCTCAGTGATGCAGTTGTGAACACAGGACAGCAACATCCCATTAGTTTTGTTAATTTGCTCTGAAAGACACTTGGAACCAGATCCATCCAATTAATTATACAGATAGGCCCGAATAGTGGGCTGGACTCCAGTATGTTGCCGGCTGTGGCACATGACTGAAGTTTCTCAGTACAAACATTTGCCACATCAGTGGGAAGGCTCTCAAACCCCAGAATTCCCTGGCAGACATCTGGCAAGCATCTCTCTCAGTACCATGCCCTTCTCACATCCTTGCATATCTTTCTCTGCATTTCTTATTCCTGCAGACTGAACATACCTCCTGATTGTAGCTGCTCTGTCTGCCACATACAGAAAAGAGTTTTATACACTGGGCAGCATGCACTCAACTGACACAGCAATGGAACAAATATGGAAGCACAGCAGCAGATGACACCCACTGTTTTCCCTCATAATGCTTTCTTGTAGTCCAGTTAGTGGAGTCCTCAATTAAGCAAGATTTCAAGTCAATCACTGTCTGTCGGCCTCACAGCCCCTCACTATGACCAGTTGAAGGCTGCAGGATTTCACATTTCACTGTGAAAAGAGGTTTTCAACACAAAAAAAACCCCAAAAAAGTTCCAGATGAAGCCATCCCCAGTAAAAGGCCTCAGGCAAAGAGGTTAAGCCATACTGTTTCTCACACCAATGGTTTTTTGCGACAGTAGTGCCCTCACATGACTACAATCAAAAGTTAATTTTCTAAGACTGAACACAATGGACAGAGCAAAAGCTATGGCACTATTAATGTGAAAGTAAAGATATGAAATAGAGGGGTAGAAGACAAGACTATCTCTTCTGTGACTGGACAGAAGAAACTTCTAAGTAAAATTAAGAAAGAAATTGGCAAAGATAGCAAAAGGCAGAAGGCAATACTACAGAAAAATGTATTACTTAGAAGAGCTGCCTTCCTTCCATACTGCATGTGAATTTGATTCTTTTTCTGAGGAAGTGAAAGAAAGGAGTTGAAAAGGAGTAACCTAGAAGAGGATTTTGAATGCCACATCAAATGGACAGCTATATTTTGGCAGCTGCTTTTTGGACTAGAAATCATGTTGGGCCATTAAGTACAACTGACATGTGCACTACAAAAAATGAGGGGAAAGATTTAAGGAACATGTCCCTGCTTCCAAGTAAATGTGCTATAAATTTCCATAGTATGAATTTGTCATATGTTTACAGAGAACATGATTTCCAAGGGGTATGTTCTCTCTTCTATTTAAGGCTGATAGTGCTTAATAACTCAACAGCATCCCACATAACCAGTGCATATCATGTATGGGGGGACTAAATAATTCATAGGAAGATGCAGTTCACCTATGATCAAAATGTGAGACCAATACAGGGACTCTGTTAACATCTTGAAGAAAAAAGTACCATGTTACACTAAGTCAAGCTTCTTGGATTCTGCACCAACAATTAGGAAGTTCTTTTCAGTGATGAACCCTGCAGGCACACAGAAAAGCAGTTAAGAAATCTTACTTTACATATTATGCTCATTGTTAATATCTGCTGTGTTCAAGCAAAGCACCTTTACATTATGTTCATTTTCTCATAATGCCTCATGTGTATGACCACTGATATTAAGGACACCTAAGAAGCTCTTATTCCAGGCGTGATTCTCTTTCTCTTGGTAAAGCACACTGATCATACCCATCTAGCCATATGTGACACAGTCTACCTTTCACTGCCAAGACAAAGGGAAGAGGAAGGATTTGCATCTGCAGAAGACATGTCCTGACTATATGTCTTTCCTTGAGAGGGGCTCCACATTGCAGAATGAAAATCCTCTTTCCAGTAGTGAGATAGCTTCTTTCACTGGTCCAGCTTGAATAAAAACTCTCTTCAGGAATATAAAATATTCCACAGCCATAAGAAAGACTATCTTGTCTAATTCCAGATAAGTCACTATTTGAGATTTTGGGTACCATGGAATGAGAACTGCATTTTTTTCTCTACATCTGCAATCTCCTAGAACACCTATCTCAACCTCCCCCATCAGTACCATCCATGACTCTAAGCATAGAACATTAGGATTTGCTGTGTAGTGTCTGAACTTTCCACTAAAACTTAACAATGTGCATTGATGAATGAACCTTTAGTCTTCTTTCATACTGACACTTATATGGTGCTGCCTCTGGCCTGGAATGGTTTGAGACACCCACCATGGGCAAGATTTTCAAGGGTCACTCTAAAGCTGGTGTTCTGACTGGTGTGTTGATGGTACATTCTTATCCAGTCAGGAAGCAGGTCCATGTGTAACAGTGAGCTAGTAACACTGAAAAGTCCACTGGTTTGGTGGTCAAGATGCCAATGGGATCTTGTGAGCAAGACTTATGTGTTACGCACTCCCAGAGATTGTTCCAATTCCTGTCGGCGCTGCTGGATCTGAAAGAAAAAGACATATTGTACATTTCAGTAGATTCAACTGGTCAGTGGCAGAAGATGCGTTTATAAGCCAGCAGTGTGGATATTTCTTTCATACCTTGCAGTAGAAATATCTGCTCACAGCTTCTTGAGACCATGGCTCGTGATAAAATTCAGCTCTGCGTTCTTCTTCTGGGTTTCCAACAACATCAGTCATCACCTGTGACAAAAATAACATTTTTCACTTATAGGTCTTCTATCACATAGACAAACTTTCAGATTTACCTAGAGTCAAAATTTATCTACACTACTACATAAAAAATGTTCAGAACTGTTCTCAAAGCCCAAAGCAAATGGACAATGTGTGCTTACTACCAAAACAAGATCACAGAATCATCAAATGGTTTGTGTTGGAAGGGACTTTAAAGCTCATCTCGTTCCATCCTCTGTCATAGGCAGAGACACCTTCGACTAGACCAGATTGCTCCAAGCCCTGTCCAGCCTCCAGGGCTGGGGAAGTAGGGGGTTGAAACCATTCTATGATTCTATAAAAAAATAGAATTCTGATTACTAAGTCACCAGCATCACAGAATCACAGGTAAATATAAAGTTATTAGCATGTTTTGCAGAGCAGTATTGTGCAATCACAGTTCTGATGCCAGTACGATAAAACCTGGTAGAAAAGGCTTTTTGGGACTAGCTGTCAGTCAGGGAGAACTCTGAACAACAATTCTGTGTATGTAGCTAGAGAAGCTCCACAACACTTTTGTTTTTAAGTTCCTCAAGCCAAAGGCTGCTTTATTTAAACATTCTTTCATATGCCTGTTCCCTTTTGAATACAATATAAATAATAATAAACATAATCTTAACAGTAGAGTTTTGGAAGACTGTTGACTAACCAACTAGGCATTTATATATGAAAGACACAATGATTTTATTAAAATAATTTCATGGATTCATTAATACAACTGATTTTGAGGCATCTCAGTTAAAGACAGAAAACGTGAACCTTTACGAAGAACAAATTATTCATTTTTGCTGTCAAAAACCTGACCTCCTTTACATTTCATTTCTTGCATATCTCAAAGACAAGCTCAAAGGCAGCTGATATTTCACCTGCCTGTTTCTTAAATGAGATTAAATTATGAACAAACAAAACACCCAAAAAATATGTTCTTGTAATATAGGATGCTCCTGCCGAGCTTTATATAGCTTTGATTTTACAGCGTATATCAACATAGCCCTGCACTTTGATTTTACTCTCTGACCACAAAATCCACCTACTTCCCCCACCAGGCACCACCATCCCACTGGAAGCAGAATACAACCTAAACTGTCTTTCCTGCATACTGTCTGCTCTGGGGTTGCAGTACTTCACTCACTGTCTTCCACCAATTATTCATCCTGGATGTTTGGCTATACACTCAATATACATTTATATAAAATTCTTTCATTCTGGTTCCAGTCTTCATTTTTTCCAAACCTTAGCTCACCTTAAGATCCCTACTTTGGGACCGGAGAAGGTCTTGGATGTATCCTTTGGGATCTTTGGAGAAACTCAGCATGAAATCACGTTGTATTTTTAGCTGATTTATGGACTCAATTGTCTCATGAATCTGACAGTAAAAAAAAAAACAAAATATGTTACTTAATTTCTCCCAAGCTCCAGTGACCCTCAGGTCAGCTTCATTTACCATCTTTGTATTTCTGATAATGTACAAAGGTGACAATTCTACACCACAGACTTGTGCAGCTTCCTAGGGCTTTTTCACTTCGAAGAGCAGCAACTTAACTGCAATCCTGCCACTACATTTTGGGTTCACCTGTACTTCTGCAACACAAGTATGTACAGGATCCTCCTTCACATCCTGCACTGAACCGCTGCATGGCTGGCAGAGCTGAGTCATGTCACCATACAATGCAACAACTTCCTTAATAGAATTACTCTGTCTACCTAGTCTGGGATCTTTGAGGAAAGGTGCTATATAAATAGGTCTTTAAATAGTGCCCAATGCAAGAAAGCAGTTATTCCCATCATCATCATCATCATCATCATCATCATCATCATCTCTTCAATATCCTACTGTAATCCTTAAAATGTCTAGCAATTTCCTGATCAGGTCCATGTTAAATGAACAGCCATGACTTCTAAAATTTTTCATAAGAGAAAGCCTAGTAAAGTTATGCTGGCTGCAAAAAGAGGAGTATGAGTGGTGAGAAATCAGGAGTATGGAAGGTTTATAGAAAATGAATCATATATTCAGAAATATTATGAAATACATGAGCATTAACTAGCAGGGAAGAATGAAGACTGAAGAGAAGTCAGGGTCCCATAATGTTCCTGGATATCAACATCAAGTATGATCAGTAGGAGGACAGTTAATGAACCTTTTGCACACGCACACACAGAAGAAAACTTTTGCTACCCTGTTCCTCTAACATTCTAGTTTGAGATAGTAAACCTATCTTGTTTAGTTTCGTATATTCATCTATTTTGTCAAAGCAGACAAAGTGGCCAAGCACATGGGAGAAAATAATCCTCCCCGATGTGATTATGCCATCAAGGCCACTAGTGTAGGCACTACATAGTATCTTAACAGAAGTGAGCTACTGTCAACTTAAAATCATTCCTTCTTTGGGAAGATGTTGTAGCTGTGCAGAGTGAACTCCACTGGCAAGCACTGAGTTCCCAGGAGAGGATCTGTGGCAGCACAGCAATGCAAGGCACTGAGGGTAACAGGAGTAGCCCATGCCCATTCATCCAGCAGTGACTGCAGTAACTTCTCTTCTCACAGCTTGCCCTGTGCTGTAGAAAACGCTCAATAAAGGGGTGAGGCAAGACACAGAAAAAGGAGAGCTGGACTGGAAAGAGATTAACCCCATGCATGCTGCTTGCAAGCTTATGTAGGCTGGGAACCAAGTGACTGAGCAGCTGCCCTGCTGAAAAGGACCTCCCTGGAGAGCCATAAAGGAAAGATGCTGCAACAGTTACCAGAATCCATTGTATTGGTGGTGTCCAGACCTCCTTTAAAAATGCATGAAGACCAGAGTTGAATATATTTGTTTGTTTTAGAGGTAATCAAACAGAAGCTGGACCTTGCTTTGAGAAGCCACTTTTGTTTATCCCTTACCAAGCCAAATCAGCCATTGGACATGCCAGAAGCTGGCCAACAGTGACATGAATCCTTAACATAGCCTGCAGAGCCCACCACTGCCCTAAGACAGATACTATTATTTGAAGTGCACATGATCCTCTTTCAATAACACTTAAAACTGCCGAACGGCTCCACGTGATTTTCCTGACATGAATGTTCCACATTTGCACCTACTGCAGAGAGCTGTTCTGCAGTCATGGACAAAAACTACACAGCCGAGTGTGAGATTCTCCCAGCTTTGCCCTAGCAATTTAGCAAGATATCATGACCTCGCAATAAAACGTTACAGTCATACACTTCAGGTGGTTCTCGAACATCAGGGGACTCATTACATTCCCTGTGAAGCTCTACTTCTATCACCTTGATAACGGTGTCGGGTCCTGGATCAAATCCTAAGTGTGTGTATTCCCACTGCATGTGGCTGAGTCATCCCTTGAAAGCACATCCCCTTGAGAAGTCCCTATCTCACAACATTACTGTCCTAAATGTGTGACATCAAACCCACATGAAGCTACACAATGAGTACGTGTATCACGGGATACTTTACTCTCAGGCTAGTACCTTGTTGTCCAATGCTGTAATCTCCTGTTGGTTAGCTGTTGAGAGAAGAAAACTACTCATCTGGCCTTTTAATGGGTCTTCAACTTCTACATCTATGTCATAACACGCTGTCTTCTTCTGGTCATTGGGGTCAACACTACGAAGAGTACAATACAAGATCATAATGAATCAGAAAAAATATCCGTCCAGCCCAGAATACCCTCTCAATAAAGCCTGTTGCAGATGCTGTGAGAAGACTTTAAGAATCAGGTATCTTTATATATATGTATATTCTAGTATATTGTCTCATCTTTCATCCATTAGATTTCACAGATTTTTGAGCTGGAGCTTTTGTCCAGACCATCAAATTTAAAAGCTACAGATGCACATAGTCTTCATTAAATGGTCTAACATCTTCCTGTGCCCTGTTGATAAGCTAAATATCACGATCTTTCTTTGGCTTGTCCTGTCCTAAATTTATATTTAATTTCTTGGCATTTAGACTTAACATCTACTTTATCTTTAGCCTAAAGTTTCTTAACAAGAAAACAGTTTTCAATCCCATAGTTCATAAATCAGACTTCAATCACTGTCACACATAACCATCAGTTCCTTGTCATTTTTCTCTAAGCAATTACTATATATCTCTGAGGACCTCAGCTTTTTTGCAGTCCATCAGACAGATCACTGGGTTGTGATTGATGACAGTATGTCCACAGCTATCAACCTGCATGGCAGCCAAGCTGCTTCTTGATTACTTTGATATATTGAAATGAATCAAAAAGCAAATTTTATTTTCATAGCCTATGTAATATTTGAACTTTCTACCACATGTTAATTTTTTTTTTTAAAAATTAAGGAGTCCAATTTTAAGTATACTCAGAAACATTAACTGTTAATATTCTGTAGGAAATCAAATCACTACACTCAAATAACAATAATGTTTAAACACCCAGAATCAGAGTTTTGACCAAGACCACAAAGCAGCTTGGGAAGCATTGAAATATCTAGAGATTAAGACTGCAATCCCTAGAAGTCTCTTTATTCTCTTCCACCATGCATACAGTTGTCACTTACATATGGCATGTGCTCAAAGCGCCCTAGATAGCTGAAAGTTGTACTTCATCTGCTATCCAGAAAAACTTCTGTTTTGACAAGGATGCAAGAGCTCAGTATCTTGGTCACAATAGCCTTCTCTGAATCCAAACCCAGGCATTCTTTGTTGTAAATCCCCAGAGATCTCTGGCTCCTTGGCATTCTCATGGTAACACTAACACTCAAACAGCTGACCCAATCCCAACAAAGCATGCATGGACTGGCCACTGCATTTGAAACTGTAATACTGTTATACACTTTACATAAGAACTCAGTGATTTATAGTATTGCCCATGGTGTACAATGTCTTATTTCAAATCCTTTTTTATCCCTTTTTGTGGATTCAAACTCTCACTCCTCTTTCCTTAGGAAAGAAACCCAACCAACTCTCTCAATGGCATTCTAGTAGGAATAAAAATAAAAGTTGTTTTGCATACTTCTAGAGAATTGCTGCCATTATACTGAAAATAATTCAGAATTATATAGACTAGAATGACACAGAGAATGAACATGCAACCAAGTCCAAGGTACTCACCTGGAAGTTATAAAAACTGAATTCTGGTGCCTGCTGCTACAGCTGTTTCTGTACTTTATCTAGTGAGTGTTTTGCACATGATAGCGCTGAGCTGACTGACCAGCTTACCTGATGATGTGGTTTATCACTATTGGGTCTGGTGGCAGCAGTAGGTTAGTGAGTCTCTGAGGAATTTCAGAAAACTTTAGCCGTGGACAGTCAAAGATCTGGAACACAATAAACAAAAAACGGTGTTTGTTCAAAATCTAACCTGCAATTAAATGAGAAAGTAAGAAATTGGCAGTTCATAAAGAAGGGGATTTTGAAAGTTGTAATTCAGGTTCCTTGCACAGAATAAATTTTTGATGACTTCTGTTCCTGTAAACTGCTGCTGTACTTACATCTGGGCTTGCAGACATGCATCTGGTGATGACAATTTCAGGTGTCCCACTTTTGCTTGAGCTGCTGAAGGGCACAGGACAGTTTAATGGGACATGAGGATCCAATGGATAAATGATGGGAGTGAAGCAAACATTCCCTCTCTCACTGAGGGTTTGCAGCAGAACATTGTGAAGAAAACATTTTTTTTTTTTTTTAACAGAGGAAACATAAAAACAATTTGGGCTTTTTTTTACCTCCTCCAAGGAATGTTTCATGCAATATTCTGTGCTGAAGAAAAATAAAAGAAAATATTTCTGGATTTTAAAACTACTTTTTAAAACTACTTGCAATTTTTATTTTTTTTTTTTTTGAGATTAAGGAAAATAAAGACAATGTGGTATTACACATTTTTAACAAAAGCCAGAACAGCCTCTTGGAAGGGACTCACCCCTTTCCAAACAACAGTTCATGGTTACTGTCTCTTCACTATGGTCCAGAAGCTAAAGAGAATCACGGACTCATGGAATATCTCAGGCTGGAAGGGACCCACAAGGGTCATTAAGTCCAACTCCTGGCCCCACACAGGACAAACCCAAAAACTGCAACATGAATAGGTACTGAATTCAGAAAAAAAATAAATATTCTGAAAAGGATTAAGAGCTGTAGATTTTGGAAATTTTGTGGGAGTAATTGCGGTGCATTGTCATGAATTTAGAAACACTCCTTGCATCTGGAGTTTTCAGAAATATAATTATTGCAGCCTTTTTTCCTACTGGGATTTTAAATGCTCTAAACAGGTGAACAGGCTTTTCTCCAAAGGTATTCCATTTAAACTGACTTAACTCCCCCCACACTTTCTATATATTAACATTTGCCTTAAAACATACCATTATGTAGAGTCAATCTGTGAAAATGTTCAGGCCTATGCAAATGTTAGGGAAACTATTTTCACCTGATGAAAGAGATATAGTATTTGTAGCATTGTATCTATAAACAGAGACAAACCTTGCAGCTCCAGAGACAAAGGATGCAGGCAGGGTTGAAAAAGGACTATCAGGTTGTAGGACAGATATACAAACTCAGATGCTGTGGTTCACCAGATACAGTATCTTCTGAAATCCATAATTTTCTCAGTGAGAAAGTGAGGGAATTGGCAGCAGAAATACCCAGAAGCCAACTCTGGCTTTTGAAATACCCTTGAACCTTTTTTCTTGCTTTCACTTGCAACATGGTGGATTTCAAATCTCCCTGTGGATGTAAACAGTGTTTCTAAACAGGAAAGGAAGCATCCTCATCAACTCTAAAACCTGCCTTTGTTGGACCTGCCTGCATCCAGAAATTCAGTCAGCTAGTTTCCAAAGAACAAGGAAGTAACAAGATCTACTGAGTCTGCAGCTCACTATTTCAGCTTTGAATTCTGATACTTCATACAGATGACTGTGGAATTCCACTCCAAAATCTCCACATACTGAGCTCCATCCAATCTGCTGTCACCACTGGCTCAACACTCTTGCCAAACTCCTAACATGGGTGCCCAAGAGACAAGAGCTTTAAGAATGGAGAAGGATTCAAGGACTAATGAGAGCAGAATTGGAGCCTGGAAACTAAGGCTACATGGATTTTTCCTAAAACTGCTCATATTCCTTCTCAACTGGAATTAATGGTATAAAACTTTTAACCCCTGGCTCTGGAAGCCTCTCTGACCACAGTGATTTTGGCGTGTCAGGGAACTCGTTCAACAGTATTTTTTCAGTCTGTACTGCCTTGTGCTGATAGATACAACCACAAGCACACCACTCCACGATTCAGAAAAGCTGGCACAGCAAATGAGAAGACCAGTATCTAAATGAATGGAATGAGAATACCAGAGAGAGTGGTGTGTTATGTACTGCTCCCCTAAGTGATCCACACACTTCCAGCTAGGACCACCTTTTTTTTCAGGAGTTACATGACTAAAACTGTATAGTCTACAGAAATATTATCAGACTGGAAGGCATTCCTAACCCAATTCCTTTACCCTCCATCTCTCAATCTTAGACTATTAGAGTGAAAAACTAAAAAACCTCATCATGAAATATTTCATTTGATGAACGGGATTCACATTCCTAAGTACTAATGTCAAGTTTTGAAAGCCAGATTAACTAATTAAGACAATTTTGCCAGAAACCTAAGGAAAACAGAAACTCAAATCAATCCCATTTATGATTTAAATCTATGCAAGCGCTGCGTTCTTATGCAACTATTCCAGCTTAGCCAGCTCTTGCAGGGCGTGAGGTTCAGTCTTCTAGAAAAGCAATTGGCTACTTCCCAACTTTCTCATCTGATTCATCTTCTGACAATGAAAAGACAATTACCAGGTCTGATGGTATTCCTGAAGAGTTGAGACCTGCAAGCTAATAAGCCTCTAATGAGATACACAAAGAGAAGGTGGCTTCAGCAAGTTCTTATTCTCGTGAAGCTCTTAAACTGAAAATTAAAATAAATAAAAGTGAGAAGGTCCTTCTGCTTACCAAAAGTAAGATACAGAGACGTGTACTGGGTCAGACAAAGGATCTGCTACGAATCTACCACACTATCATGTTCTTGGTAGTGACCAAAAGCGGATACCGAAGTTAAAATGTAAGAACAGGAAAAACATATACTGGTCCTTCCCCAGAAAAACTCTCCCAATCCCCCCAGCTTCGCATATAAAACAGCCCAAGATTTTTCATCCATTGGTTTGTTCTTTTGGAAACCATTTACACTTTTACCATTTGTAATGTCCTATTGCAAGGAGTTCTGAAGTTTAACTATGCTCAATTCCTTTTGTTTGTTTTCAATTTGCTACCTGCCAGTTTTAGTTGACTAACTCTAATTATTGACCAAAATATACAAAATTACTCCTTGTTCACCTTTTCCATTCAGCCTATGATTTTTCAAATGTTTTCCATCTCCCCTTTTCCATTTTCTCTTCAAGCTGGTGCAAACAAAAGCCAGTCTCAATTGGCTATAGATAAATAAAGAATGGAAATCAAATCATCTAATCAACAGAACAAACAGCACTGTCATTTTGCCAAAAATTCTTATTTGGTTTTAATACAGAATTTTCACTACATGTGAGAAAGACTGCATGCTGTAATTCTCAAAAAATCCAAAACCCAAACAAACAAGAAAGTGACTAAATAATCGTGGTCACTTTGGTTCTATATTCCTAAAAATACCCATCTTGCATTACTAATCTTACAATTAGTTTGTTGCATTTTGTATTTTCAAATGTGCAAAGCTGCCTTTAAGTTTAGTTCAAAGCATTGGTCACTTTGAACTGCTGTAGGGCAAATTAATAACAGAAAATAAAAGCTTAAAAAGAAAACTAGGACACAAGTTCCATTGCAACATTTACATCCATTTCTTACTAAAACGTTATTCATTTACTGTAACAGTCAGTACTCAACCTGCACAGAAGTATGTCACAAACCCTACCTTCAGGTACTTTCCAAATAAATCGTGTAAGCCTAAAGCTACAGGAAAACAAAGCCAATTAAGACAGTGATAACTCAGATAACACTACCTTTACAAAACAAATATAATCATATTTATAGAAAAGGTGAAGATGTTTTAAAGCGGTTTTCTTGGTTAATTCTAGAAGTCATTGTGAAACACAAAAAGTCTTAACATGCAACTTTCAAAATATCATGCAGATCATTAAGGGTATTTTATTGTCTGAAGCAGACTTAAAAAATAGTGTTTCTAATTATATCTTCCATGTCTTCTGTCCTTCATAAACAGGGAAAGAGAAGGGAAGAAAATGGATCTACATATGATTTGACAATCAGAATCAGCAGATTCTTTCATGTTTCTTAGTACAAAATGATACACTGGGGGGAAAAAATCCATCATATCAATACAGAAGTCCTCTTTCCTGGAAAGGCCACAGCTGCTGCGGGAGTGCTGAACCACCAGACGGGGGCGGTTTTGACAACACTGGCACATGGGGAGGGTGCTAATGATATTAGTTGTAGTGCATGCTGAAAGCCATTCAGTATTGAGGATACTGCAAATCATGAAGGGAAAATAAAAATCAATCATTTTTATTCCAGTTTCAATTCATCCCAAATTTGCGGATGGATATTATAGTTTGCTTCTTAAGAGCTACTGTGTCCAAAAAAGGAGTTACCTGCTGGAAGTACTTGTCGCAGTTGATGTACTCCTTATCATGAGAGTCCTGCAGCTTGTTAGTTTTGATGTACTGCCAGAGTGCCTGGATGATGGCCGAGCGCGTCTGTGTGTGGATCCCCAGCAGCCGGGCCAGCCGTGGGTCCAGCTTGAACTGGGGGGGCTGGAACAGGAAGAGAAGGAGGGGAAAGTGGAGTGGAAAGCAGACAGACGCCCAGGGATGAAGTTCAGTATTAATTCTCAGTGCAATCTGTTCTTCAAGAACAGCACCCATTCAATGGCAGAGACTGCAAAAACACAGGTTTGCATTTCTGTGTCCCACTGTTGATGCTCTGG
The DNA here is from genome assembly GCA_035583185.1 of Anabacerthia variegaticeps. Classification (NCBI taxonomy): domain Eukaryota; kingdom Metazoa; phylum Chordata; class Aves; order Passeriformes; family Furnariidae; genus Anabacerthia; species Anabacerthia variegaticeps. Next base: position 19,141 of record JAWWEW010000078.1, read on the forward strand.
AAGAGGGAAATGGGATGCTGTATCTGTGCCATGCACACATACTTACCTGTAGCACATGCTTTAAAATAAAAACAACTTGCACAAAGACTCAGGAAAGAATTCTCCTTTTCAACATTGATGCATAATTTTGCTGTATGGAGTGGGAGAAGAAAAAGAACGGCGCTTCCTCTGAACTACTGGAGGCTAACCACATTGAGAAAAGAAAGTCAGGATGACGCTTCCACTGTTGCAATGACTGCTCAGCTGCCTCACATCAACAAACTGTCTTGGAATTCTGTTTTTTCAGGCATGTTCCCACCATTCTGGTGTGTACAGGACATTTACCCAACCACAACCAGTCAATGGAATATATTTCTTCTCCTGACCACTGTGTCACAACCCAACTACCCTGGTCTGCAGCTCTAGTAGTATAAATTCCTTGGATAATTTGGAATTTGTTGCCTCTTCAAGGATGTACCCATACTCAAGTTCAGTATCTACCATATTAAGCAAAGATTACTCTGATGGGTACTAGCTCACCCAAAGCTAGCCTTATAACAAATCTAGACTTAAGGTAAGAGAACATCTATTTTAAAGAAGAAATTTAAAATAATGGTGAGAATAACAAATTTTGTCTTAACAATAAAGATTCTCACTGGCTATATCAATATTTCAGCTAGCCCACATGCTCCCTAAAATCAATAAAATTTTCTCTCTGCTAACATAAAATGGAGTGTCTTTCTCCATAATAGATGCTATTTGCATTGCGGGGAAAGAGGATGGCAGAGAACAAGTTCTTAAAGTTATAGCATCAAAATGTATCTGAGCCTGAACTGTCATTGAAAAGGAAGATTCCATCTCCTCTCAGCAATGCATTCCCAACAATTTCCTTCCAGCATTTCTTCCAGGGATGGTTTCAGTCAGATTAGTGAGGTCCACAGGCGCAGTCTTCATTGTTTGTGCCAAGGTAAGGCTGCCACAGCTACACAGCTAGTTCAGGTACCACTGACCTAGCTAAAGCTACTCCTTTGCATTTTTTTAAAGAACCACACATGTAACTTGTGTGCAACTTATCTGACTATCCTCTAGGAAGCCAGAGGAGGAAATGTATATTCTTTCTGCAGGTGGGCAATAAAAATACTAATTATCATAGTGCCAAGACCAATATTTTGCTACACTACATTAGAAGCTCACTTGATCTGTCACCCTTAAATTTTAATTGACCTGTCGGTTTGGCATCCTTCTGACTTCAATAGAGCATGTGACATTCTGAGCCCAAGTATATTGGGGTTTGATGTGCAGGACAGGACGAATGAGCTTCATTGCACTGTGTCCCGATGGCTGCACTGACCTGGTAGTCCAACATGAGGAGTAATGTGCATCGCACGCTGACATCCCCGGGTCTCTTCACCTGGAATCCGTCTGTTTCCTGGGTCGTGGGGGTTCTGTGCCACTGACGAAGGGAAAAACAAGATGGTCAGTCTTTTTTCCTCTGATGTCCCTGAAAGTGTATCTTGCACAGCACACCATGCCAGAGTAAGACAAGTGCAAGTGTTCTGAAGATCTGGGAATTTAAAAAAGAAACTCAGCAACAACAAAACCACAACAATCCCCAGCCCCCAAATCATTTCAGTTCAACTTTAGTGCAGAATTTGTTCTGCTGTTACTTTATTTGATAGGAAAAATGTGCACAATTTTTTCATCTTTCCATACATTCTGGTCTAAGATGTGCACTACATCACTACTACATCTATGTTTTTAGACTAGATTCTGTCAGCAAACATTCTTAAGAAGAATGGAATTTTGAAAACTTTGAAAATACCTTAAGTAACAAATGCAAGGTCACCTAAACAAGGAAGACAACAGACACCTGGGTGCTTATCTGTGCCACTATCACATGTGTATGCCCTCTCACCTCCACAAGATGGTTGTCAGGTCCATAAAGATCTTTATCCAGTTCAATAACCAAACTCTTAAAAAAAGACGAAAACTTCCGTTTCTGTTTGCTGAGCTGTACAAGCAGAAGAACCAGACATGTTTAAGGCCATGTATATTAGCTTACGTCCTAGGTTTCTTTCTCAGCCTCTCACTTTTCCTTGAATATTAAGTCCCATGTAGACCACAAATGTGGTCAATCTAATTTTTTACCTCTGAGAAACACAGGGTAAGATGCAAAAATCTCAGCAGTGGTGGAACAGTGGAACAGAATTGTAGGGAAGATTTTCCTGACTCTCTTAATGTTATTGGAAAGGACTGGCTTGTCATGTGAACACGGCACCCATGAAAGCAGTTCCAGAAAAGGGCCATTAAAATTATACAAGGGCTGGAGCACCTCTCCTAGGACAGGCTAAGAGAGCTGGGGTCGCTCAACCCAGAGAAGAGAAGGCTCTGGGGGTATTTGAAGGGGGTTTGTAAGAAAGATGGAGAGAGACTTTTTACCAGGGCCTGTAGTGAGAGGGCAAGGGGCAACAGTTTTAAAATTAAAGACAGTAGGTTTAGACAGGTCATTTTTTACTCAAAGGGTGGGCAGGCCCTGGCACAGGTTGTCCAGAGAAGCTGTGACTGCCTCATTAGTGGAAGTGACCAAGGCCAGGCTGGACAGGGCTTGAAGCAATCTGGGCTAGTGGAAGGTGTCCCTGCCCATGGCAGGGGGTTGGACTAGATGGTCTTTAAGGTTCCTTCCAACCCAAACCATTCCATGATCCTAAGGCCACTGTATACCTTTCATTTTAACAGCTTGGGTTTTTTAATGAATGCTCATTTCTTGGTCTGATTTATCAGATAACAGTAAATTTTAGAGATGGATCATACACTAAGTAAAACTATTTCATTTTACATTTTGCCTTTCCATTTAATAATATATTCACTGTTTACTCTACAGTTTATACTGTCTGCATTAAAAACTGGAAGGTCTATAACCACATAATCTGACTTTCCATAGAATACAGTCCATGGAATTCCAATTTATTTCTTTGTATTTAATGAAGATAATCTTTTATTAAAAAATGTCAGTAATAGAAGAGCTATTTTTGTTCCAATAAAGAATCTCTTTGTTAAAATATATGCTCTAATTTTTAAACTGAATTTGTCTATCTTCCATTCCCAGATGCACTTTGTCACAACTTCATCCTCCAGGAAGATTCTGATTCATTTAGTTACCTCCAGACAGACTGAAAGCCTTGCCCTTTCCATGCACACAAGTTCTTCACCTGTTTAGCCTGTAAATGCTCAGCTTGTGAAGTCTATTCAAATAGGTGACACCTTTATTAGGAAAGCCCAGCCTTCCCCAAGGAAAGCTAAATCAATCACTGAGGTTTCTGAGGACTTCATAATGATAAAACGTTTCTCCCGTCCTTGCTCTCACCATCTGTATGTCATATTGTCCTCCCGAGGAATACAAGGTACTGCCTTCTCCTTGTTATCCTGCTCTTCACAAGATGCAATGCCCATTGTAGGCCTGACTTTTCACACCTCTTGTGACCTGAACCCTGCCATTTCCTTTACGGGAATCATCTCAGCCCACTTCTCTCCACCTCCTCCTACCTGTCCTGTCCTTAAGTCTGCTTCATTTCCCACTGCCATTCCCAACAGTGCCATTGGGGCCTTATCCCTCACTCCGGTCAGACATGATGCCTTCCCAGCAGCAATAAGCCAACACTGCCATTCAGAAATGTCATCTCAGCTGATGTCCTCACCACCCCACAGGACAATCTCTAGAGCTTTGCCAGCCCCAGTGAAGCACAGGTAAGTCATACATCATCCAGGAGTTTCCCCTCCACACGCAGCTCCCACGAAGCAATGCTGCCATCGGAGTCCTCGGCGTCCGACTTTGCAGGATTGAATGTGTTGGAGATGTAAAGTCGCAGTTTCCGCTTTTGCTGTTATACACATGGAGAAAAGAAAAGGACACATCCAGTTAAAGTCCAAGACCTGAGGAAGCCACAGGAAAGGCGATAGTTACACATTTAGTAGAGAATCTGCATGTTTAGTACAGTTGCACCAGGTTATGCTGGAATTTAGGATCTGGTTACATATAAGAAAATAGACTGAAGAGCTGAATCTGAAACTTCCTTTCAAAAACTCTTGGCTATACAAACATACTAAAATTTACTGTAAGTGGAGGAAGAAAGGAGGCTGCAGGGCCAAGCTGAGAGGCAATAGATCCTGTACTTCTGGATTAGGTATTTGAGAAATTATTGTAAGAAAAGCATGATATGATCTCCTTCCTGGACGGAAGGTCCTAGCTGGACCTAGCTAGATTGCTAAAACGCAGCTGCAAACCTCTTGCAACATAAATGGTTTTCATAGCTGGATCAGTTCAGATTTGTAAATGACAGTCACAAATACAGCTCATGCTGCAAACTCCACAAATGCCCTGCACATCTCTGCCCATCTGCATTCTACCATCAAGCATCATCTGGTAATAGTCCTCCTGCAGACATACCTGAGCACACAGACACACACACCCCCCTGCTGCCTTACCCTCCTCTAACAGCCTTCACGCTTAGCAAAGGTTGCAGCTCCACCTAGCTGTGAGACCTGAGTGGAGGAAGGCATCATACTTCATTCCTAACCCAGGTGCTCAAGTCTGTGAGAGATACACTCATGCCTACCTGTTGCCATTTTTACAGGCTACCTGAGGTTTCCCACTCCCTGTGGTGGCTTCTGGCTGTGTCATTTCTCAGCACCCTTCCTCCCATGCACCATGTGGAAAACCCAGCCATTAAGTTTAATGCGCAGACTCCAGACAAGATATTGCCAAAAATTACTTTGGGACTCTAATCTCCAATATCTACTTATAATATAATGACAAAAAGGCTACAGTTGTCAAGTTAATGCAGACAAAATAACCTTCATACAACATAAGAAAGGAGTAGTCTTGTAAAGCTTTCACATTCATACATATGATAGAAGGAAGTTAAGACAGCACATTAGAGAGCATAATCTGGTATGACAGAATGGAAAAGGCAGAGATTTATGGCTGAAAAGAAACAAGAAAATGACTACATTTTGCCAAATCTGGAGAAGACACTGACAGAAAGGTCTGACGGAAAAGGAATATCAACAGTATGCACTGACAGGGAACAGGATTTTCCAAAGTGCCATGAGTGCAGAATATGACAGGTTAGCACAGGTAAGAACAGGCAAAGAGGTAGAAAAATATTCCCGGGAATCCATATCCTTACTCCATCCTTTCCCACAGGATTTCTGTTACTAACATCCTCTTTCATAATATACATATATAGAGAGACCCAGAATCTCTACTTGGTGTGGTGGACTTGTGAAGGACTTCACATTTCTAAATTCACAACTCTTCAAATTACCTTGTCCATTTTATGAACCATTCCTAAATTTTATCCTCACTTGGAGTACTTGCAGAACTGTACCTATATACATAAACAGCTTTTATTTACTTAATAGTTCCTCATAGATACTCTACTGATACTTCAGGTTTATATTACCTATTCCATTTCTTCTTCTTTCAATTTCCAAATACATCATCTCCATCATCCCATTGCCCTGGAAACTCCTTCTTTCCTCATATCTCCCAATATTCAGACAGGAACTGTGTCTGTTTCCTCATAAGTCTTAAATTTCATCACTAAGACCATCTTCTGCAATAACACCCTTATTCAAATCTGAGTGTTTTACGTGTCTCCCTTACTTCCAGCATCCTTGCTCTAGCTGCCTTGTACAGTCCACCTAAAACCAAGTTAGTAACAATGTCTAGCTCCACAGAGAGTGTCCATATCAGAACTGGAATATAGAGGCATCTCTCACCCAGGGCAGCAGCAAACAGATATGTCAAAATTTGTAGAAGAAACAAAATTTGTTAGGTAACTAATAAAAAATAAAAAAAATAAAAAATAATACAATAAAAAGACAAACAAACAAACCCCTTAAAAATGGCCAACCCAAAGCAGAAAAATCAGTGACTTGGTAGATTACACAAGTATCATGAATAGTAAAAGGAACTAGACAATATTCACTGAGTTCAAAATTTCCCTGACACATGAAAAATATGTGTAGACAGTTCTATGAAAACTTCAACAACTACAGAAAAAAAGTCAAAGAAAGTGAAACAGATGTTACATAGGAATAAAATGGAAAATAGTATGCACAATAGTCTATAAAATCTGTACTTCCTCAGCAGAGAATGAAGACGTGTATAAGAACAAGCCAGTGTGGGTGGTAAGAACAAGCCAGATGCACTGAAAAATTCTTTCTCTACAGTGATTGGGAGAACTGAAATTTTTACCTAAGAAAAGAAACCATTAAAGAACCTGAAAGTCTCATTTAAAATACAGACTGATTAAAGGAGGAGATTAGGTGTTTGCATTTTCCTTATCTCACAATGCAAAAGTCAGAACATATAAAATTATGCCAGAAATGTTTCAGAAAAACTGCAAGTTCCCTTCTGGCAACAAGCCAATAGCAATTCCTCAATCATCTTAAAACCTGAAAACAGGGAAAGAATCTCAATTGACAAACCTAGGGAAAAACTCACTGTGATGCTAGTCTGATGCTACTACTCATTTTTAACCTAAAAATGGAGAACCTGGGAGTAGATCATTTGGTCTGAGAAACTGCAACTATACACAGGTCTGGTGAACTCGATGCCCCACACCAGTTTGCTGTGAAACAGTGACAGTCCCTTGATAACAGACTCCGATTTGTGTCATGCATATTCCCTACATAATATCACATACGTCAGACAAATCCAAATTTTTCCCAGGATTACAATCCCAGTTTGGGAATCACTGGTTTAAGGCAAATACTTCAAAATTACAAGAACTATGATAAGAGATGGAAATGCAGAGATAACTTTTACTGCTGTTACCAATGTTCCAACTATAATAAAATGAAAATACTTAACATCAGAAAAACCCAAATTTCTTTAGACTTAGCTTTCTTTTGACAGTTCCTGACTTTCACAACTGCTACGTGCTAGGACTATTTATACATGAACTTGAAAAACACCTGTTTGATCATTCTCTAGATGTTAAGTAACTGAATAACTGATATTTAAAATGGGTTTGCTGAGCCCAAGGTGGAAACAGAATTTTCTGCCTACAGTTTCTCTAGTGTGCTTTGTATGCTCTTCCCCACCCCAGACCCTAAGTATCTCCATTGCACAGCTTACAGCTGGGATCTCGTGTACCCGTTAATTCTCTAGTTAAAGACTTTGCCAAAGAATAAATAACTTCCTGCAGATTTATGAATGCAAGTCCAAGTCTCAAATCACTTTTAAACATGTCCAGGCTCCTGGCTAGCTCAAAATAATAGTGTTCTACCCATACCAAGAAGTTACAATGAATAACTCCTTCTGAGAGTCCAATCTGTTATATACAACACTTTTTGACAATGAACTTGTGATTTAAGCCATCAACTCTTCAGTTTTCTGTCTGTCTAGGTGTTAATGGAACTTGTTTCTTTTTTTGTTTTGGTTTTTTTTTTGCCTTTGGTTGTTGTTTGTTTGTTTGGGGTTTTTTGTTTTGTTTATTTGTTTCACATATATCAGCTGGAAACGCATCAAGAGTTAAAGCCTTCCACAACTTATCAAATACCTGTACAGCAACAAACACAATGGAATCTTGATCTTAGTTGGGCTGACACCCATCACTGTGGTACAGACAAGAATGACAGCCTTACTTCACAGCAGACATGCAGCTACAAAACCCTTTGTACTACAGGATTTACTAGACGAATGAGTATGAGCATCCAATACAGTCACAAGAACATAAATAAGATGTGAAAAGAAATTCTTCACAATGAGAGTGCACAAACATCATAACAGATTGCCTGAGGAGGCTGTGAAACCTCCATCCTTATCGATTTTCAAAATTCAACAAGGCCTTCACAACCCTATTTTGAGCAGGATGTTGAACTAGATACCTTCCACAATTTCTTCCTACCCAAACTTTTCCATGACTCCATTGAAGAGACTCAGAACACTTGGCAAAAGACCGTTTCAGTTTGATATTATGAAGAGTGATGTGCTGGACTTGATCTAACGAAAACTGCAGAAAATGTCCTCCATTCTTTTTCTGACATGAATAATCCTTTTGCAGAATACGTGTACGGTTTTGCAGGATCTTTAACAACTTTTTTTGTAAGTAATTTTTCCCATTATATGTTCTGTTATTCCGCAAGATCAGCTTTTGACTGAATTTGAATTGGAAATTTAATACACCTCTTCAGCACACCCCTCTAATCTCTTATCTTCTTGTTTTTAATCATTCAAAGCTCCAAAATCAGTGTTTATTTATCCCTAAGAGATTATTTCCTATATTAAAGACTTTCAGAAGCTAGAGGTGGTAACACCCACAGAATTTTCTCTACCATTTTTCCATGCATGCTGATCCCCAGCTGCTGATTCTTAGCTTTGTCTGACCCACTCCAAAACATTTCTGTAACAGGACTTTTACTGGAAAGATCATTCTATCATTTCATACAAGAATTATTTCCCCACTCAATACAATCTACAAATTTTTCACAACATACCTTCATTGGCCTCTTCAGTGCTTCCTGAATATCCACGCGCTTCCGCATAATGGTCTGGTCTAGTTTGCGTTCAAAGGCCAAGAGATCCATGTAGGCCTGGGACTCAGGAACCAGCTCCCGGATCTGAGAAGGAAGCAAGGAATATCCACGCACTGGAAGCATGAATCTGCCGTGTTCCAGAGCAGCAACACTGACACATTTCTAGCCCTCGGACAGACGTGCCCAGTTGTTCTCCCTCCAGCAGGTCCCAGACAGCGAGGCAGGTCTTGGGCATGGGACAAGCACAGACTGCAGAGCAGGAACACAGAACTGAAGCTAATGGATTCTGGAAGACCCCAGCTGGATCCACAAGGCCTGAATCATGGTTGCTTTTTTTCAAGTGAGGCTTAGCTACCAGCAGCCTGGGAGCTACTGCTCTCAGAAATCTAGAGTGCAGTAGATTTGTCCTGTTCAAACTAAAAGAGTGCTGCATCTCTCTAGAGTAAAAAAGAGGAGGTGTTCATTTGACATTTCAAAAACAAGTGTTACCCATTTTAAGTAAAAACTGCCACACAGGCAGTAAAAGCTGCCAGCCTATCTTCCTGGCTGAGGTGAAATCTTCATGTCAAAGTCTCAACATGATCATCTATCAGGTGTCAACTCACAATCCTGCCAACTTTTATTGGTATTTTAATACATTAGCTACATTAAAAACTACATTAGTTCTATTGACAAACACCATTTTATTTTCTCTTTTACAGAGAAATTAGCAGAGAAGGGAATATGAGTAGGTTGCAAGGAAGACCTCATGATCTGAGCTTAGAAATGGGCAAGTATACCTTTAAATGAAAAAGTTTGTCCTTAATTTGGAATACCTCATGCAGGCAAACCATAAAAGAAAAAAACTGTAATTATAATAAATCTATGGGGCTGCTTTGTCTATTTCTACAATATTCACCCTAGCTGTCACCTATATAACTACTATATTTAACTGTTGGAATGCTTCTATAGGAATTAAAAGCCAGTTGGTATTCCTGTTTTGCTTTAGAATCAGAAGTCTACAGTTTAAATTTGGTGTAAGACATAAACAGCTATGTGAGAGACACCAGGTATACACCTGTTCACTGTGTTCTGCAAGGACATGAGAACTACTGCATGAGCTCATCCTAACAGCCACCTCTCCTAGTATCGCATCTCTGACAGTGTTTGAAAGTTGCTGTCTTTTAGTACCCACAACCATCTGAGGCTCAGCATTCCAGAACCTCACCAGGCAGTGCGGAAAGAACTACCTCCTCTTGCTCATTTGGAACCTGCCACCAGTGAGCTTCATTTGATGCCATCCCCCTGCACAGATGAAGCAGCAGTGGGCAGGCATTCCCTAGGCACCTTCTCCATATGTCTTACAGGGTTTTTTTCATCCCTTCCTTAATAATTCTCGTTTCCAGTCTGAAGACAAGCAACTCTTCCCTGCTGTATTTAGACTAATGAAGATTATAAAATAAAGTCTCTTCAACCTACTCTATTTGTTTGTTTTGAGATGCCAGAACACCTGCTCTGTTTACAGCAAGGCTGACACTTTAGAGAAGCCTAAACCACAGAACCAAAAATTCTGTTCAGTTTTAACTGAACCATTATATTTTTAACAGCTTATATGCTTTCTCCAAGTGTTAGTATCAGCAGAATAATAAAAGAACGTAAACATTTTTAAGAGCAAAGCACAAAGAGCAAGTGTTACCCTGGAAACATCAAGGAGTTGCCAAACAGCGAGGCAGTGCTTCCTCCCAGTGAGTACAAACCTTCAGACCCAACAAAATACCCCAATGCTTTTATCCTGTCCCTACACTGATGAAAAGATTGCTCAGTTCCTTGCCCGAGGAAATTAATTTTGGTGTGCTGCAGTCAATTAAAAATTATGGACCGAGAAAACAGTTTTAGATCTTTAACATTAAGTTCCATCAGAGTCAGTTCATGAACCCCCAGTCTCTTGGTGATGCAGGGAGAGGCCTACACAGTCCTTAAGACACAGCCTATACCACATAGGTGATACAACCTTCCCAGCTGGTTCACAGGGTACTAGAGCCAGGATCTAGTGAGATTTCTAGTAAGTTTTTAGAAACAGCAGTAATCTTCAATAAATATTTCTATTCCACACCTTTACATCTTTTACCACATGAAAGTGAAATGGTATTTCCTATTCCATTCCTGTAACTGAACTGGACCCTAAATATTATAAGATGTTAAAAAGCACAAACGCTTTATAATCAGTCAAAGACAACACTGCATGTAATTCCTCAAACTGCAGATGGCCACAGGCTAGGAGAGCATCTGAGAGAAGAATCGTACTCGCCGTGTTTGTACTCTTCTCTAGAGTTGTGTTATGGTCACCGCAAAGATGGGATTTTGGGTTACACCAAAGGTCTCTCAGGCCAGTTTTGGCAAATCTTACCGTCTTCTGCTTTCTCACTCTACTATTGGGATAATCTTTTGGAGGCATGATAATGCTCCCATTTCATGCCCTTTCCCAATTTTCCCTCAAGAAAATTAAAGGGGAGCTCCAGCAGTACCACATCACAATGAAAAATTTTCTTAGGTTTAAGTATACTTTAGGTCAAAAAGACAAAGGTACTCCTACACTCCCAGCCAGTAGTAAATAATTAATTTTCAGTTTTCTTCTCATGTAAGTGAACACCAGTTATCTGGGCATTCCTTCTTCTTGCATGGTTTGCCCTAACTGGAAAATTCATAGCTCCATGAAAGTCTCCACTCTTCTACGAAAGTTCTAAATGCAAATGTGTAAAGAGTATTTCAATACTTGAATTCTCCATTCTGGCCTTTATCTATTTAAAGAAACTCCAGAAAGCACCTAGTAGCAGCAGCATCTCATCAGCCAAAGTTTTGAAGCACGTCTGATACACCTTATCTTAGAATTACACAGATAACTGGAAGAGATAAAATCAGTAAGACAGTGCCTTTCTACAGGTTGGAGTTATTTCTATTCCTACTGTGAAAGTTCAAATGTTTCAAACTTTTAAAAATTAATAAGAACAGATTATTATTAAATTACAGTTTTATCCTTGATTTCCACAAGTTTATTGATGGTGACAAAGGAATGGCAAACTTGCAAGTGGCAGCAGTGAGGACAGTGTGGAGGGAATGGCATGACGGGAGACGCTCTCACAATTTCTTTGTAGAAGCAGCACAGTGTGGGGGCCCCACCACTCCTCTCTGTAAAACAGATGCACAAGACTTGCGAGAGAGAATCAGAAACCAACGAACAGCTGCAACACTACAAATGCTGGGATATGAACATCATCATGGGATAGCTTTTATGGCTGTCTGGAAGGCAGTGACAGCAGGCTGCAGGCCAGGGAAGGCAACAAGAAAGCCTTCTGCACGTGGATCAACAACAGAAGGAAGGCTCAGGAAAACCCAGGTCTGGATCTGGTTCTGCCACTTATATTCAAAGTCCCAGAGAAAGCCGTGGCACTCCATGTTGTCTTTGGCTCCATTGCTCCTGGTTAAGTCCTGTCCTCAGCCCTCCCAAGGCCCTGAGCCCATGTCAGTCAGGGCAGCAGGGCTGTTCAGAGGGACCCTGACAAGGCGGCAGGAATAGGATGGCAGCTGAGCTGCTGTGCTGGGGGGTACTGGTGAGACCACAGCTACTGGTGAAACTGATTCAAGCTCACTGCAGTTAAATTAACAAAGTCATCTATATGAGCAAAAAGTAGCCAAAGATGTCAGGTATAAAGAACATGAATGGTGCTGGGGCTTTTATAATGTAATTTGAGTGTAAGGAGCAGAATCTACAAGTGACACAGGATGGGGAAATTGAGGAAAAAAGAAGATGACAGGGTATGGATCCATACCATGGTGAACTGGGAGAAAGAAAACAATAAAAATTATTAAAAATAGTTGTACAATCAAAAAAACAGGAAGTAAGATCCACAGAAGCTGTGGCTGCCCCACCCCTGAGACTGTTCAGGGCCAGGCTGGACGGGGCTTGGAGCAACCTGGTCTAGTGAAAGGTGTCCCTGCCCATGGCAGGAGGTGGAATGGCATGAGCTTTAAGGTCCCTTCCAACCCAAACCATTCTTTGATTCTATGATTATATGGCACAGCAACAGCATGAGGACTCTCACTGCTTCCCAGAGAAATCTTAAAAGGATTTAGGAAATGGTAGAGAAGGAAAAAATAGCCCAGAACACCACTGTAGCCCAACAGGCTAGTGCAGTTCTTAAATACATGAGCAAAAACACTAGGAGCAAAATTAAGGATTTTACAATTCCTGCCAAAAGAACACCAGAGTCATAAATGAAGAAACCTACTGACAAACTCAAGAAAACTCCAGAAAATTCTGAGAAAAGCTATTGAGAATATTAGGAGACAGGAAAACATCCCCTATAATACAAAGTTCCATAAAGCGGATCAATTGCTTCCCTTAAAAATATGCATCTACCTACACAGAAAGAAAAAAATAGTTTCTTTATCTATCAAAGTGACAGCATAATGACCCTAAAATTGTTTAAGTTCAGTTCAGAAGTAAGGTGAAAATTTTAGGAGTGTAGCCAAATACTTGGCTTGAAGGGGATGCTTGAAGGGGATACTGCATCAGTCGAGATTTTCAATACCCTGAGGCCTGTCTTGTAGACTAAAACCAAAACAAAGTAGCAGTAAGTTCTCATGATAGGGTTGGACTTCAGATTGTCTAATTCTACGACACTAAAACTAAACTAGTACTCTTTATTTTCTCCCAGAAGATCAAATATGTGCTCATTCTTTTCAGTCTTCAAAAGAAGGCTTGCCACTCTCTAGTAAAATAAAAAGACCTCTTAAAACAACTATTTAGGAGCTGATATACAAGTATGCAGACCATAAAGAACAGACAGAATATTGATAGGAGCTGACAGGAAAAAAGGAGTGTCAGTGATAGAAAACCTGACCTTAGGCTGGAGACAGAGGTTTTCTTGAGCTGCACTCATTGCATCTGACAGGTCCAAGACCAGAGGTGTAAGGAAGAAGAGATTGAGATTTCCCATTTCTGCACAGGACAAAGCCTGCACAGGACAAATCTCCCAGCTCACAACACTACAGAGACACATTACAAAATAAATCTCCAGAATTCTCCTACTGCAAACAGATTAGCTCTTGATTCCTCCCTGTTGAAAAAAAAAAGTTACAGTAATAATTGCTGCCATCAGAAAACAGAGAATCTGGAAAGTGCATTTTTGCCATAGATAGTTTTCTAAAGGGGGTTGTTTAGGTTTTTCTTTGCATCCTTAGGTGAAGTATGGACACCAGTCAAAGTAAAGAATAGGTCTCTGTCAGCCTCACTGACCTCCAGCATGACTACATTATAAAATTTTTCCTGCTGACTGAGTGTAAACCATTCTGCCATATGTAAGATATTGAATTCTGAAGGAATTTGAGCCTCTTCAGGTAGAGACCTGACAGGAACCCTGCTGGCTACTAAAGAAGTCTATTTGCAGCTCAGCCTTCCTTGATCTCCCCAAGCCTTCAGTGTTAAGGCAGTCGCTGCTTCTTTGCTGGTCAAGATGTATCAGAAGCCCCCACCACAGATCCCTCCAACAGCAGGCAAGACCAAGGGTACCCACATCCTGGGAACAACCAATTTGAACCTATGGAATTATGCTGATGAATAGTCCTCAAACACACAACGGATTAATTGAATATCTGGCAAAGCCATGATTTCTGTAGACAACTGTTTAAGCACCAGTAATCACAAAATAATTTGGAACCAAAGGACCTCTGCAAACCACGCAGACCAATGGTTGCACAAAACAGGTTCAAAAAATATCACCTTGCTCAGGACCTTGTCCAGCCAGGCTCTGAATTTCTCCAAGGATGGACACCCCACAACATCTTTTGGCAGCCTGCTCCCACATTTTGATACTATCATATGTTTTGTTTGTTTTGTCAGAGGTTTTTTTTAAAGCAGTCCCTTATAGGGAGTTAACCGCCCATGTTGCAGTGAGTTTCTGCTGCCCCTCATCCTACTGTTATGCACCTCCAAGGCCTCAGAAAGAAACCTCATAAATAAAATTGGACCTAGGCAGGAAGAATTGAACCTGCATTCTTCATATGACAAAAAAACAGTTTTAGCAATTTTCTTTTTTTTTAAAAAAAAATTATTAATAAATAGAGATTTGGCAGCTTCTTTAGAATTAAGCTACCATAGAATTTCCATATTTGAGAGTTGTTGAATTTCATTAAGTTCTTATTGGTTCATTCCCCCAGCCTGTCCACAAGCATATTGACCGGTTTCCCCACCTGGTGATTTGGTGCCATCTGCAGATTTTATAAGCAAGCACTGGACTGTCCCCTCCAGTGACAAAGATGTTGGACTGCCCAGATGGCCAGGACAGCTCCGTGCAGTACTCTGATGTCACTGTCTTCCTGGACAAGTGCAACCATTAACCACTACCTTCTAAGCCCCATCACCAAATTTCATGGTTGTCAGCCTAACTAGACTAAAATGTCCCAGCCTGGATACAAGATTATTATATGTGAGAGTGTGGCCTTGCAAGGGCATTGGTCATTCCCTCAGCTCCCTCAGCCACAGTCTGTTGGATACTATGGAGTTGTACAAGTCATTTCCTCAAGTAATCCGTGGCTCAATCCCTGTCCACTGTCAGCTGTTCCTCTTGGATGTGTTCACTGATCACAAGGTATGGGAGACATCCTTAGAGCAGACTGAGACAAAGAAGGCTTTGAGTGCTCCAGACATTGTCTCTGTTGTTAGTGTATCACCCAGCCCACTCAGCACGGGGCACACATGGTCAGCCTTTATTATTAAAGTAATAGTAGAAGCTTTTCTTGTCCTTGATGTCCTTTGAAGATCTCAACTACAGCCG
Organism: Anabacerthia variegaticeps; assembly: GCA_035583185.1. NCBI lineage: Eukaryota > Metazoa > Chordata > Aves > Passeriformes > Furnariidae > Anabacerthia > Anabacerthia variegaticeps. The sequence continues at coordinate 34,476 of JAWWEW010000078.1, forward strand.
AGCTTTGGCTTTTCCAATACCATTCCCTATATACCCATGCAACACTTCTGAACTCCTCCTCTGTAGCCCCTCCCTGCTTCTAACTCTCGTACGCTGCCTTTTGATGTTGGGACTGCCCCTGTGAGTTCCCTGTGCTGGGCTCCTCATAAATCTACTCATTTTCCTACATTTCAAAGCAGGTTGCTCTTAAAGGTCCTTAAAGACCTGCCAGCTTCCCTAGGCCACTCTGCCCTTCAGACATTACATCTACCATTTCCCTGAATGAGCCAAACTCAGCTTGTCTGAAGTCCAGAGTCTGTACTTGGCTATTCTCCTTCCTCATTCCCTGCAACATCTTGGGCTTCATTATTTCACAGTTGCTACATCCAAGGCTACCACTGATTATCACATCCCCAACCATTTCTTTCTTATGAGTGAATGGCAGATCCAGGTGTTCCTCACCTCTGGTTGGCTCACGTGGAGAAAGAGCTGGACAAAATCCACACAGTGACCAAACCAGAACAGGACAGCTATTATGGCATGGGATCCCATGCAGAGAATCCCGCATGATGGTCAGTGAACAGGAGCAGCAGAAGTTGACTAAGTATTTGTGTAAAGGAAAACGAAGTAGAGAGGATGAAAGGGGAGGACAGCTGTACAAAAAACTGTCAGGACTAAAAGTCCTCACAGGAATTTGGGGTCCAGTGAGAAGAGCAGCAGCCAATATTAAGAGACAAGCATGCCACTGAAGGAGGATCAGTTTGTTGTTTCAAAGTTGCATTCCACTCAGCAAATTAAACAGGAAAAGCAGAGACATGCAGTTCTAGAGCCAGAATGGTTCTCAGCTTAGGTTCTTACATCAGACAGGGTAGGCAAGGAAGGTGAAGAAACAGAACAGTGAATCAGAGTCACAGTTCCTGGGAAAAAATGTAATGACTCAGAACAAAGAGAAAATAAGACTGACCAGAAGTAATGAGAAGGCAAGGCCTGAAGAAAGAAGAGAAGCCATCTGAGGTGCAGTCATGTTTCCATACAGACAGTTTGTGGCCTGAGGTCAAAATTGAGGCACAACTGCTAGACTTAGTTCAGAAAGGCCACATCAGCTCCAGAGATTTAGGTCCCCCACTATGAATGAAGATGTCTGTGAACTTCTCTAGAACTGAATAAGGGTTTCAATGACATGTGAACATGGGAAGGATCCAGAGGTGAGGAAAATGGGGTGGGCAACAGTCTGCTACACAGAACTGGAGTTAATGTTGACTACACTATAAAAAATACCAAGCCTTATTACATTACAGTATGTCAGCCTGAGCTTAATCAAGCCTTTGTGATCATTAAAATTGCATTTTAGACAAAAGTTATGCAGTTAATACAACTGACTTGCATTTAAGTAAAGCCTTTGACGTACAATCATAAAGGGAACCACTCCTTAAGACTGAAAAATGGGGATCAGAACAAGAACAATATATGCTAAAGAACTGGCATAGGAAAAAAAAAGTATTATGCAGGAAGTACCTCATGGACCATTTCTGAAAAAGATTTTATTTAGATGCATTCATTAGCAGTTCCTGTACAAAAAGGAGAAGTATGCTAACAACACTTAATTATGACAAATTTGGGTGGCACTGTCTTCACAAGGCAGAGGATAGTACAGAGAAGGTAAAGAAGCTCAGAACTGTGTGATGGAAATGGGATGAAATACAGCATTACAAAGCACAGGATCATGTTCCTCAGAGTCTAATTCCTTTTCTAATATAGGAATTCATCAGTTGCAATTAATAGAAAGCAGAAATACTTGTGAGTCAATCACAGAATGACCACTGGTAATACTGGTAATCTGTAATACTGTGTATAGTTCTGGTTTCTTGAGAGGTAGATTTAAAAAGGTTTAAAAGGGATGAATTTAACTTGGAATAGATAAAACAAAGAACTGCAAGAGGGCAGTCCCTCTTAATTTGTCAAGCTAAAAGCACTTGCCTTGCTGAGCCTAGCAAAACAGAAAAAAAAGCAAGCTGCCAGATCTAAGGATGTCAAAAGTAAGGAACCTAACTAGTCTCGAGGTGCCAATTGTGCCATGGCTTCCATGACAGAGGGAACCAGACTGGATGAGTCAGGAAGCCCCATGTAGTTCCCTAATCCAATTTTCCTACGTGTAATACTTTGCTGTGTTGAATTTTTCATACAATTATATTTCTGCAAAATTAAATCCTCCTCAAGATAGCTGACTTGTAGCAGCTGAGCAGCCCTACTGACCAGTGATATGCTCCAGCACTATGGCACAGGCTAGACCAGAGAGCTTGGAAATCCAACAGCAGGTTACCTGTGCCAATTGCATGAGTCACCATCACAGTAAGGAACACTGAGAACCAACCTCCTTTTCCACTACTACATAAGAAGGGTTTTCAAGAGTAAAGTGTATTTAATATCTTCCTCTCTCCCTTTTGCAGTTCCCAGAAAACATAGGCAAGAGTCTGCAAAAAGTCTGTGGGTAACAGATGCTGACTGCCTGGAAAATGCTCCAGAGGCAGTTACGGAAAGTTGGAAGTTTTACCCTGTGTTTCACATACATTCCACAGCCACCAGTGCAAATCCTCCAGTTGACAGGACAGCATCCCACAGACAGTGAGAATAGGGCATTTCTGACACACTGACTGCAGCCTGACAGAGAACCTTAACCCAGACAGAGCGTCACGTCATTGATACCTGCACTGCAGCTGCATTGATAAAAACCCCACTGCAAACAGACCTCTAGCAACTTGTGTTACCCTGTTACTCCATCAGTTAAAACCATTGGCTGGCACCAGCAAAGGCAAGAAGAATTGGTGACAGCATAGTTCTGAAAGCATCTGTAGAGACTTTTGACATATCTAAATAAGGCTCTATCTATGAAAGAATTATTATGGACTTGATAAACAGAGGCACTGGTCTTCTGTTGCCAAAAAATTTGGTTACCTCTGTTATGAGACCCTTTCATCTCATAAAGGCACCAGACAAAAAACCAACCAACCAAACGAAATAAAACGTCCCCACAACCAACCAACCAACCAAAAGAACCCAAACAATAAAACAAGAAGTGCCTTGACATGGACATACATTTCCAGTGACAGCCTCACCATACAGCATGTACCATTGTCTGTGAAAACAGTTTGTGTGGGACAGACAAAACTGACAGTACAAGAAACTTAGCTTTCCTTATAAGAAAGCACAGACCACCAGCAGAGCAGGAATGAGGCTTCAAAACAAATACCAGGGAGGCTGCAAGTCGTTCAAAGGTCTAGGTTTAATGGTAGCTCGGTCCTTTCAAGACAGAAGCATGAGAGATCTAGTGGCTGACCTATGAGAGGCTCTGCTTTCAGAGGGTGGCAGGAATGACAAGAGAGGTAATAATACAACATGAGGAGTAACAAAGCGGGCTCACCTCCACTGGTGGCTGGTAGAAGGCACCTGTGAAACAGTTACAGAAGAGACTCTGGAGCCTGTCAGCAAGTTTGGGCTCACACTAGCAGTGAAGAGGTAAACTTGAAAAAGACGTGGAGGAAAAGGGCACACTTGTCCAAAGGATTCTAAGCTGAGAAAAAGCACCAGCGGTCAAAGAAACTGGGACTAGAATGTGACAGCGTTGTGTGCTTTGAAGCCCAAGGAAGCTCACCTTTTGGGACCAAGCAGGTTCTTGGGGAACTGTACTGAAGAGGGTAAAGAAAAGGAAAAGTCTGGGAATAATGAAAGAGAAGGGGAGCAGAGAGAAATCACAGTGTTAAAAAGGAAGTAGAAGATATGCATTGAGGATCATGCATAGGCAGACACCAAAAGCCAGACATATCCCCAGGGATAAGAGAATTAGTAACTCTCCAGACAATACAGACCCCTTGAACTCTGTTGTTTACAGGGGTGCACTTCAGTGCTACTGGGACACAACCACAAAAATCAGAACCTGGCAGCTCTACTGGGCCAGAGAGCTGAGGCCGAGGGTGTCCCCTCAGGCACAGCTGTGCTCTGGACCATCTCTTGGGCAGCCCCAAAGCGGACGAGAAGCGCGGTGCAGACGCGAGGCCCCGCCGCAGCCAAGGCTGGGTGGCCCACGCCGCGGTCCCTCCAGCAAGCGGCACTGCTGGCTCGGCCAACCCAGGCGCGAGGCCGCGCAGGCCGGGATGCTCCACTCTCCCAGCCCCCAGCCCAGCCCCAGCCTGGCTCTCCACACTTTCACCCACTGCCTACTTACTTTTTAATTAGATTTTTAAACAAAAAGTGAAAGAATTTTCTAAAATCCCTCTAATTACACTAAGATGCTGAACTGATTGGGAAGGGAATAGGAAATGAAAGCGACTCACCCTCTGAGGGAGAATTTTGTCAGCCATCTTCCTCCTCTTGGCACTGTACATTTTTTAAAGAAAAAAACACGTTACCATGGTGACAGATCTAGGAGTAACGAGGCCACCTGCTAAATTATCCTGACATCTCCACATGCTGGTGCACAGCTGTGCATGCATCAGCAAAAGGGCCTCACCCATGCCCAGGACCTCGAGACCCCTTCTCTCAGCAGCCTGGGGAGGCAGTTAGCTAAGAACAAATCAGGGCTGTCTGTTATGCATCCTGGAAAGAAGTCTGCAAGTTCTTTGATCACAGCACCTTCTGTGGTGCAGGGTGGCAACGTATGCACGTACGTGTGCACTTGCTGCCTCTGGGCACAGACGAGTGTGCAGGACAGTCTCGTGTGGGGTGCACAGACTTCCCTGTGGGTGTGCACATCTGGTTGAGTGCCTGCAAGCAGCACATGAACTTGTTCAAGCAGACCACACGCATTTGTTCAATCATGCCCAATATCAAGCGCTGAGGCAAACACACATATATGTGTGCATTTAATATGATGTATGAAAACACTCACACATGCACACCTTTCCCTATATACATACACTTGTTTGACCATAACGTATCTGTATGAGTGATGCACAAAGGTGAGAGGCCTTATGTTTCCATATTTGTTCATCTTTATGAACACGCATGTGGGAAGATGTATGTGTGCCTGCAGTGTATATACACACTGTGTCCATACTCATACATAGGCACATTTCTATATCTATGCTTTTAAAAACACACTTGTGCTCCTGTACATACACACAAATGTGCATGTGCCTGAGAAATGATACTGTAGGGAAGACTGTCAAATACACTGTCTTTTGAATTCTTCAGATTCTAAGACCTGTTTGTGTCCACCAAACCTGTCACCCAGCTTTCTCTAACAGGGCCAAGAGGGAATTCAGGCCTTATTCTTCATCTCTCAAATTTGTGAAGCCCCCATCTTAAGCAGGAGATCAATCACTCCATCTTCCATTTGTGACAGACAAATGGAAGAAAGCAAAGCACCTGTTGCCACTCTGCCATGTCAAAAGACACCCCTCCTTACTGTCTTAATACAGGCAGTCTGTCACCAGCCATGTCCATATAAAACCTGTTTCCACACACACTGGTGTGACATACTCTCTTCCTATGTTTGTTAACAATAAGCCTGGCCTGAAATACCAGATTCTTAGACTCTTCCCCAGTCATATATAAGCCAAGGCTGAGGAACCCTTTGTGCCCGGCGGTGCAAACTGTACCCTTCCTTGGGGGCAGAAGATTCATCTACACAGTTACACCCAACTTAAGAGGTGAACAATGTCCCTTTTTAAAAGTGTAGGAATAACAGGACTGGACTGTTACATGGTGTGAACCTCCAACACCTTCCACAGCTCACAAAATCAAAACTGCACTGAAACACTTCACAGAATTGGGAAGTAAAGGCTGAGCAAGTCCCAGCCTCCCAAAGGGAGCAGGATATGCAATAACCTGCAACAACCCCACAGGTTTGCAGTTAAAAAGCTAGTACCAAACAAACATACCCAAACAATTCAGGTCTCAACCAATTCCCCAAGAGTCTATTACAGAAATGAGATTTTTGTCTTCATCAAACCTGCCAAGAAAGGACAAGTACAACCTTCTTGGCCCGTTTGTGCTAGAAAACATAAAACTCAATTACTCCCAGAATTGGACCCAAGCTGCCAGAAAAGTGTGCCTGAAAAAACAGAATGAGAAATGACAGGGAGGTGGAAACAAACAAAGGGAAAACATTCAGCATGTTGTCTGCAGGGAAGGTATGGCAGAAGAAACAGAAAAACTCTCCCTAGTACCAAGGGAGCATTGGTGTGAGCTGGGCTCAAGGCAGTAGAGATTACTGCTGGGTCCCAAACCAGAAGCACTGAAGTTAAAAACTGGAAGGGGGAACTGCTTTCTGCTGTTAGGCCATTAACTTTCAAAAAAGACTGTCTTTTAATACTCCCTGGAAACTAATTAGTGACTAAAGTTTACCTTAATTATCCAGCAGGGGCAATTTTTCACATTATATCCACCCTGTGTGTCTGAGGGCTGGGCATTATTTTGTGCAGTTTCCTGGACAACATTCTGGGAGGTGCTGTGGAATGTGTGTTTTGGCTGGTGCTGGGCAAGGCCTCCAAGACACACACGCACCACTTTGTGCTCATATGTTGCACTCACACACATTCCTTCTGCGTTCAATCTTTTTCAACCATAATGTGTTAATACTCTCAAGATTGGTGTCCTTTCCAGATGCATCCCAGAATCAGGTATTCCCAAGGCTGGCTTGCTGATCCAAGGCATATAACCTGGACAGTGCAGGGCTCCTGAAGCACTGAGCTTAAGAGAGTCATGTTTTACCTACAACTGGATTCCATGACATCATCAGAACACTGTCTGAAGCTGTATATAATGATTTTTGCAAAAGGCAGTCCACCTAAGTGACTGTACCCAATACGTGTGTGGATCACACTCAATAATACTCAAGACTGCTGAGGTCTAGTAAGTTGCAAAAAGAAATGAGCTAACTTATTTAAGACAGGATACATTCAGCAAGGTACAAACTAGGCATATTTCAAAAAGACAATTCCTTATAAAAATCCTTCTAATTCAATGAAATTACTTCCTGTGCATATTTCTTTATATGTACGAATGCCTGGGATAACTACGAGTTTTATGACCACTTTCCTGAGTGGCCATAGTACAAGTATTCACATGACCAACCAAAATTTTTTCCACTTGTCTCATTTACAAACTATTTAGTTAGCCAGTCAGAATCAGAGCTACAATACGGAACAGGTTAAAAATAATGCAATAATTGTACTATTTTAGAAGAGAACTGTTCATTAACTCTAAAGGCTAAATATACTGAATAGATTTATGGCCCAACAAACCTGCAAGGTAAAAGCAGTGTAACTGCAAAACCAGACATTAGTAAAGGTCAGTTTGTTCAAGACCATTTATAAACAAAGTAAAAAGTAAAATTTACCAATGTTTTTCCTGCTTTAAAAACCTGACAATACAGGTATCCTCTACTCTGTCTCATTTGATCATAAAGGTCTTACCTACTTCTAAAGATATTGCTTTTGCTTCCTCAGATTGTCTTCCCGTGTTTTCTTCCCGGAACACTCACCTCCTAGCTCGGTTCTGGGTGGCTTGCTGCTGCTGCTGCACCTGCTGCTGCACCTGCTGCTGCTGGACCTGCTGTGGTGCAGTGCGTTTTCTTGTTGCTTCCATCACAGTCTGGGGCATCCCAGGTCGCACAGAGGGGCTTCCAACGTAGGGGGGGCCTGGAGGACCCATGGGAGCCCCCTGATGGGGCATTCGAGCTCCTGATGGCATCCCAGGGCGCTGGAGGAAAAGCAAAACAGAAAGAAGAGCCAGTTTGGTCCCTGTTTCTCCAGTGCCAGGGCATTTGTACATCATGAGACACTGGCTCCAGCAGGTTCCCATTTTGACCATCCTGACAAGCAATAAGCAGCAACACAAAGCACACAAGCTCTGTGACTGGTGTTTTCTGGACATCATAAAGAGGCATTCAGGGATAAAGTAGACAGGACACAGGGATGAAAAATACTGGGCTTGGGAAAACATTCCGTATTCAGTAACATATCCAGGCCAGGTTACAGCTGACAGCTCTACCTCCAGCTCGAAGGAAACGCCCCATAGCAGCGAGAGGCAGCCCAAAGCGGTGCAGCTCACATGCTGCTCCGAGCTGCGAGCACGCTCCCACTGCAGCTCTGCACTGCCGAGCAGGCAGCTCTGAGCAGCTGGAGACAGGAACGAGCACAGGCAAAACACGGAAACACAGCAATAAACATTTTCCATTAAGAGCCTTCTCCTTTACCTACACGGGAGAGCAGCATAAGTTCATAACACAACACAAATTCTTTAAGAAAAGGCCATGTCTCTGATCAAGCCTTTGAAATAAGAAAAACAGCGGAATGGATGTGGTATTTTGTCAGCAGGCCCTGTAGGCATTCTAAAGCCCTGACGTTCATGTTGACTACAGCCTGCTCTGGAGAGACACTTTGTGTCAAATCACAAGCTTAATGTTGCACAAACACACAGCGAACCCAACTCGAAATCCTGGAAGCTTATGGTCATCAAGGAAAACCACCAGTAAAACAACTACCACCTGTAAAATGCAATTTAAAACAGGGAGAAGAGCTTAGTTTCATATTAAGAATTTCCAAGATGTTTATTATATGTCTATGTATATGCAAGAATACAGACACAAACACTCTCCAGGCATTTGAACCAGGATGCGAGTAAGAATAAACATACACAAAAATCCTTTGAAAGTCAAGTCCCTCTACAAAGTCTTTAAAGGAAATCAAAAGGCAGTGGCATCCCTTAAGGATAAATAATTGTTTAAAGGATAGAAATGAGGTAAAAGTAATTGGTTCTGAAAATGAAGGCACATGCAAAATTTTGCTGGGCCTCCTTCTCTTCAGCATATTCTTGAAAACCTGGGTGGAATAAATAAATAAATAAATAAATAAATAAAAAGGAATGAAAGAAAGGTGAGAAAAAAAGCAAGGAAGTGAAAAACTTTGTTGGTAATGCTAAGTTGTTCACACTGGTAAAGATGAAGGCCAGCTTCAAAGAACTGCAGAAGGACTTTATGAGACAGAGTGTATACTTAAAAGGAAGATGCAAATGTATTTCAATACATATTGAAGTGAATGGGGTAAAAACAATCCAAGTATCACATACAAAGCAATGGGCCCTGAGCTGACTTCTGCCCGGCAGAAGCAAGATTTTGTTTAAACAGACATTTAGTGAAAGACAAAAAAAAAAAAGAAATGAAAATGGAGGGAACAGAGAGTATCGGTGTGCCACTGCCCTCGGTGTGTCCATGTGTGAAGGCTGTGCAGTTCTGGCTTCTGCAGCTCAGTGATGGCAGAGTAGAGCTCAAACAAGGACAACGAATGGCACAGAAATTCTTAACATAAGGAACTGCATTCATGGAAGCAAAGTAAAAGGAAATACAACAGGAGATATATTTTCCATCTGGAAATAAGCGATCCAAGGTGATTAAGGGGGCATTTGCCAGAGCTCTGCAGAATCAGGCGTGGCCTGGAGAGGGCAGCTGGGGATTGACTGTTCACTGCCCTTGTCAGAACAGCGAACCCTGGCCATCAGCAGAGGGATCAGGCTCTCAGACCACCGAATGGGTGACTTTGCCACACTGTGGATATCAGCCTGTGGAACCCCCTTCCAAAGGGGTGCTAACGACATGGAAGACATACTTGGCTCAACAGTTACAGACTGAGAAACTACTTGGGAGAAAGAACACTAATGGTCTTCAAAGTGGGGTGCCTGCATCCCTGAGGGTATGCAAGCCAGTCCACTGAGGATGGGGAAGAAAATGGTTTGTGCACAGTTAATAAATAAAATAGTAATAGTAAAAAAGTTTATGGCATCTTTATCTCACTCTTTTTATGATTTCTAAATACGTAATTACTACATATATTATAATAAAACATAATTCTAAATGCAATTAACCCCCCAAATCCACTGTAGCCCCCAAAGCCCCACTTCAGTGTCCTCCCTGATCATCACAAGCCTTAGATACTCTCTGTGCTTATATCTATAAAGGAAACCACAGAAAGGAGGGGGATAAACATTCAGCAAAGAACCAATATGGGCTATAACTGGCATGGACAGAGAAGCAAGGCTGAGGTATGAGAGTGACCCGTGCAGGAAGGTAAGTTCAGGTGAATTCAGCAAGTGTGCATGTAAGAAACCAATGGCGGTATGGCCATGGAGAGAGCAGCAGGCAGCAAACAGGAAAAACTGCAGCTTTGAGCAAAGCTGAAAACATCTTCTGCCATGAGCACAGAGCCCTGAGAATGGCTGGAAGGGAACAGTGCTCTCCGTTCCCACGTACTCACCCCCACCCTCTGACCCAGGCAGACTCAGCAGAGAGAAATGGCCCAGAAAATGCTTCTCTCTTGAGTCTGCATTTAAGATCTGTCATCTGTCAAGCCACACATTGTGGCCTTCTTCCAACAAAGGGCAGACCACTGGGCCAGCTGCTGCCCGTCAGTCAGCCAGGGACAACTGATAGTCATTCAGAAGAGCCCGGATCCTGAGCACAGCCATCTCATGGACACTGACTGGCCACATGGATCCAACTGCAGGCCGACTTTGCTGCTGCTCTAAAGGACACTTTAAGACTTGGAGAACAAGGTCAGCAAGCCAAACCTACTCTCAGTCTTGGTCCGATGTCTTTGAACTTCCTTCAGTTCCCTTTGTTAAGCATCAAAATAGAGAAATGTAGAGAGAGGACAAGCATGAGAACAAGAAGACAGTTCTAGCAAAAGTATGATCAATCTCATCCCTTCACTGCCTCCTTTCTTCCCCTCTATTCTCGCATTCTTATCTCTGATGTAACCCACAGATAAAACATTACTCATTATGCAACTGCTACAAGCCCACCAGACTCCCAAGATACAGAAATGCTTTCTTTCTCTAAACTCTTACAAAAGAAGAACATACAAGTAGTACCTAACCTTATCCAAAAGGTTATTTTGCTCTCAAATGCATGTGCAAGACAAGACAGTTAAGGAAAATACATCAAATTTTTCACAATATTGACATGGAAAAAAAGAAAGTCTTAATATGAAAGTGTATTCCAATACCATTATGGCTTTTGAAAGAGATCTTGGAGGTTCATTTGTCTATGGGTTAGGATCTGTCTCTCCCCTCTTCCTGAGAGGATTAGAATCTGTCCTAAACAAGTAGCATCCATGAGGAACGCTGCAGTGTAAAACAGCACTGACACATCCTCCTTCCTGGGAAATCATCTGTCCTAGACCCCTCTCCCAGACACATCTCTGTTCTTACCCACAGACCTATATCCTTTTTACCTCCACTGATTCCATTTACATGTACTACTCTGCACAAACACTGCACTGGACAGAAAGAAAGTGTCAAGAAAAGAAAAGCAAAAACACCTACAAAAGGCTCAGAAAGGGACTGGACAGAGTGGGGAGTTGCTGAATTGCAGTGGAGTGCTGAGCTGCACCTACAGCAATGTCCTGTCCTGACAGGTTCCATTCACCTTGGCACTGCACCGGGGGCTCTGACAGCTCGCGGTGAACAGCCTTTGGCTTCTTGTTAAGAGAGACACTGACAGATCTTGAGAACAGTCACCACCAAGTATACAAACAGCATATTTTAACTAAAAAATAGAAGCTACCTTGGCTAGACAACAGCCCTTGTCAAGGGGATACAGTAGCTACTGAAGGGAGCCTACAAGAAAGTTGGAGAGACTATTTACAAGGGCATGAGTGACAGGACAAGGGGGAATGGCTTCCTACTGTCAGAGGGCAGGGTTAGATGAGATACTGGGAAAAAATTCTTCCCTGTGAGGGTGGGCAGGCCCTGGCACAGGTTGCCCAGAGAAGCTGTGGCTGCTCCATCCCTGGAAGTGTCCAAGGCCCGGTTGGAGCAACCTGAGATAGTGGAAGGTGTGGAACTGGATGGCCTTTATGGGCCCTTCCAAACCACACCATTCCGTGACTTCTATAGGGCATAAACATAAGCAAGAGGAGACACCAGATGCTGTCTGGAGGTAAGAATGGGTCACAAGAAGTACCTGGAAGCCCTAAGAAATTTGGACTAGACTGATATTTTCTGATGGCAACAGGTTTATGACTGCACAAATGGCTTTCCAATTCAATGTGTTGTTTCAAAATGGACTCAGACGTACAACAAATAAAAGTTGTACAAGGCTTTTCTACTCCCCTATAACTACATATGTTACCTCATGAGTTCCTTTTTTTTTAATGTCTAGGAATCTTTTGGAGATTCAGTATGGCAATTCTTGTTTCTCTGCCATATTCACCTTTCTCCATTTCCTAAAAGTTCTCACAGCCTAGAAGTCCAAGTGTTCCAGTTTCCACCCCTTTTTATATAATGTTCATGACAATCCAAAAGTCTTTAACTTAGAAAACATCCCATTTACAGAACTGTGAATTGTAGCACAAGACAAAGTTTAGTGACCACCCTTCTATTTCATGTGTGTCTCTTCACAGCTCAGAGTAATCGGCCACCAACCTCAAATGGAGCACTCAGATGCAAAAAAGGAAAAAAATTCTTTGCAACAATCCCTATAGACCAGCTTTGAGTTCTACCAGCTTTAATTGATCTGATCACACCATTGCTGTGATCTAATGTATGGAAGGGATTTTGTGTGAAGAACTACTAGAATGAGCCCTTTGGCTCTATGAAAAGGATGGCTTTGGGAAGGAGAGGAACAACAGAGCTCTGCAGCACCATTAGTAGCATGGAGAGGGAAGAGGCTGGTCAAGATCTCATTGTCTCTTCCCATACAAGAATCAGACAACAGTTGACAGGATCAGGTAATTCCTTACATAAGCTGCAAAAATTCCTGACACAAAACACTGAATGATAGAAGTTTATACAGGCTCAGGAAGACACCATTGAACTAACATCCATAAACAAAATCCATACAGAAGCACTACACAGAGGGCAGCTCTGGGTCAGAAAGCTTCTGAGCTGCAAACCACAGAGTATTTATATGAAGCATCACTAAGGTTTTGCCTTGTTCCTGCACTTCCATGCAGCCTTCCGTGCTCCCTGCAACCAGGGACACTGAGCTAATGATCCAGTGTGACTGTTTTTGTACTCCTGCAGTATTTATTTTTTTTTAAAAAAAAGAGCAATTCAAACATCCCACAGATCAATTACATTTGTGCACCTACATTCACCAGCAAATCCAAGTCTTCTTAATCAGCAACTGAAACTCATTTAACAAGCCCATATTGCACGAAATCACATTGATCTCTATCAAAGCCTGGGCTAGGCTTTTCTTAATTATGTGTGAACTTTTCTCTATTTGTCAGCCTCCAACCAGTTCAGGGCCAGGAAAGGATAAACCTTCAGTCTCTACCTGCAGCTTGCTCACACAGTTAAATGTTGTACAAGGTGTTCACTCTAACAGTGCCCTGCAAGTACCTTCCCAATCAAATTCCTTGCATGCAGTAAGGTCCTTCGATTTCTCCAGGCTGCCCTACCCATTCTAAACATCTTCTTGTTTACCACAACAGGGAATACACACACAGCAAACCAGTGTCTCAGTTCCAGGCCCCATTCCCAGAGGATGCCCTTCCACAGAGAACTGCCCTTTGGTAGGGAAGTGGAACAAACTGTCCAAAACCAACAGTTCATGAGGCTCTTTTCTAGCCATTCTACTGTCAACTGACTTATGCTCTGACAAGACAGTATGGATATCCATGACAATACAAAAATTAGTGGGATATTTTTCACTAGCAAAGCTCTACTTTTTTTCAGACCTCACCATACTCTCCTCACCTTGCTATTCCCAGTAGTTATCTCTACAAACCTGTGACTGGCTGGAAGAAATAGTCATTTTTACCCACTTAAAACAGATCACCATTCCATTTGGGGAAAATATCTTTAGTTCTTCCCATTCTAATAAAACAAACATATTTTTTATAATACTCTGAACTATGAGTCCTCGAGGTCATTCAGTCCTTCCTCGTCTCAAAGTATCACCAGTATCTCCATCCTCTTTGACAGATGTTTACTTCTTTAACCAGTGCGTAAGAATCTCCAGTGAGAGAGATTTTAAAACCTTTATAATCAGTCTCTATACTTAGATACTACAAATGAAACAAAAATACCCTATTCTCTTATTGATGAAGTCTTCAGGGTTCTCCCACTACTACTGCCCTCTGAGTTCCCACTCTTATGGCTTGTTAGTCATACAGATTACCAAAATCAGAAACACATTCTTGTAAGTATACGCCATGGATTTACAATTGCTTTTGCATTATTCCCTGCCCCACTTCCCAATTAGGCTAACAGTTTACTTGGTTTCTTATTAGCTACATGCTAAGGCAACTCACAGGACATCCAAGCCTTACTCCTGAATGGTGACAGTTGATTTAAACCCAGCAATGTACCAGGAGATGCAAAATTTGTTTATGAAATTCATTGTTCATCCCCTTTTCCAAATCGCTGATAAATCTATTAGACACTCCATATCCATCTTTGGGGCATGAGACCTGTTGTTTTGTCTCTTCCAACACTGGCAACAGGTTATTTATCACTATATTAAATATTTGTTTACATGCTTGTATGCTCTGAGAACCTTCTTTCACTGTATTAAATGCCATTTCATATAAGACAGTTTCTGCATCTACCATAAAATTCTCTGATCAGATTTGAGAGGTAGATAAACAAACAAAAAGAGGAATGAGGATAAGCAAAATAGTCACATCAGTGATACACAGGTTTGTATGAATTAGCAATCTTGGTGTGTAACTAACATTAAACTGTAGAGATTAGCAGGAAGCATGAAATAACACCTATTAGCAGAAAATAAATATGGATAAGGACTTACATTACCATGGAGAGCTTCCTAAGCATAGCACAGAGGATAAAGACCAAGATCACTATGGAAAAAAGGTGATTTGAAGTGACAGCAAGTACATTGTAAATACAGCTATGACTTGATAGTTAAGAAAGGGACATAGACCTTTACAGGGGTACCTGGTGGGCAAAAGGCAAGAAGATTGGCTTTGGAAAGAAGATAAAGTGGGAACAGAAAAAGGACACAGAAGCAGATTAAAAAGGTCAGAACAACAGGACAAGAAAACGAACCTCTCAGTAGGTTCTTGCGTGCAGATGACACAGGCAAGGTCACCAGTACAGGACACTAAGGGAAGGTGGCTGCAATCAAGTCATGAGAGGACTGATGTCTGGACAAGGGCTTTGGAAAGGCCTGCACCATGGACCTTCCCAAGGCTAAATGGGCAGATACCTGTTTGAGTAAGAAAAAAATCAGACAGAAAGAAAGAAAGAAACAAAAAAAAGTATGGGGGGGAGGGAGAAAAAGGTAGGATCCTTTGAAGGGATCCAGCCAGCAGCAAGACCTGTGGTAGGGACTAGGGGATAGAGGAAACTGAGGAAAGGAATGGCCTGCAGAAAGATTCATAACTTGATCAACAAAATATAAGGCAACAGCTGGACACCTAGAGACATGCCTCAAAAGTACTACTGGATAGCAAAAATGCATCA
Source organism: Anabacerthia variegaticeps (assembly GCA_035583185.1). NCBI lineage: Eukaryota > Metazoa > Chordata > Aves > Passeriformes > Furnariidae > Anabacerthia > Anabacerthia variegaticeps. The sequence goes on from JAWWEW010000078.1 coordinate 49,881, forward strand.
ATAGAGAGAATAATCAACATAAATGAGGTGATTAAAGCCATATTTATCCACAAAAATGCTAGAAATAGAGAGGTGGGGAAAAAAAAAAGGACAAAATACAGGATGAAGCCTTTGGGGAAAAAAAAATCTCTTCCCACAAAAACAACATGCAAGACCCTGATGAAAAAGGAGTAAAAACATTGTAAAACATTGTAAAAATAACTGAAAAACACTTAAACTTTTTAAAAGCCGAAGTGCTAACCAGAGGTGTAAAAAACTATCAAGGACTCAAGCAGGACCAGAAAGAAGCATCGCACTTTAACCATTAAGAGATTGCACCTTTCAGGGGGATCCTATTTGCCTGGGACAAACAAGGAAGAAGACCTCTTCTAAACTGGCAATATAGAAAAGAACAAAGGCAGGATCAGGTGCACAGGAGCAAAGGGCAAAGTGACCTTAGCAGTGGAACATGTTTCCAGAAAGATCAAGTGAATCCAAAAGCTAACTGCCCTTAGGAAACACTGCAAAATTATTTTGTTCATTTAAGTGTCCACAAAGCCAAAAACATATTTCTCACAGCATTCTACCATTATTTCCTTCTCCCTGCTCTTTGGGGCTAAAGGAAATAATTTTCAATAACCAAATTAAATAATGTTATCATAGATAGAATAAAAATAAGTCATTTGAAGAGGAGACTGGCCCCTGAAATTAGAGCAGAACCTGACTCCAAGGAATTCCACTGAAGTTTGCTATGTAACTTGATTTTTCAGGGAATTAATTCAGATGTTGACACACTTTGGGTGGTAATAAAATGCAGGAGCCAGCACTATGTAAACTCAAGGTAATGGCTGGCATGGCACATTCTCTTATTTGGTAGGATATGGGACCTGAAGAGATAAAAAGAAGTTACAACTTTTGTCATCTTTTTTAAGTAATGAAAGAGTGACTACCCCAACCCGTGCTTTGCCCGAAATGAACCTGAGATGAGGAAGAAACTAAAGGAAAGAACAAACCAGGCAGTACAGCAGAACTAAGGGAGATGATAATGCAGGAGAGGGTGATACAAGAGGTGTTCAGGCCCCAGAACAACAGCCAAAAAGCCTCAGCAACAAGGAGCAGGAAGATGACAAACACATGAAGATATTCCAGGCTAACACATACATTCAAGTAAGATGCCACTAGCAACAAAACTCCCAGGGTAGAAAAGCCAGACTTTCCTGGCACCCAAATTAGTAATGGAAATGAGTTCTGCTATATTCATTCTGATATAAATTAAAATTTCCCAGGCTTAAGAGACCTGCGTGCTGCTGTCACACGAAGTCCAGATAGATGTTGAATAAGCAAATTCACATGACTATTTTTGCTGCTCTTCTTAACACTAAAGAAAGATTACTGGTATGCAAATGCCAACAGAAACTTTGGAAAAGGCAAAACCACCCCATCTGCCACACTCCTAACTTGCCTACGGTTCTGCACAGATACAACCATCCTGATCCAGATCACACTGATGAACCCAGGTGTCCACAGCAAATCCACTGCCCCCACCTGCACATCCACCCTCCGTCACTCCCCAACAGCCGCTAGGCTCACCCAGCCTGTCCTGTGCACTGGCATCACATCACCTTTCCGTGGCTCTTACCAACACAGAATGCCACCTCAAAGTTCTTAGACTTGAAAGTCCCACCATATCCAGCATCCACAGGACATGCACAAGATCCTGCACATCTGGAATAAGCCTGAAACATGGAGACAACTCAGGAGCCTGCTGTGAGAGTCACAGACTTCTGTGATCTCTAGACAAGAGCCCTCACCTGATATCTTCCAAAAGGTGTCACAGGAGGTGCCAGAATCCTCAAGAGAGAAACACTGTGGACTATCAGTATCCAAGCAATATCTGCATTCCTTGGGGCTCTTTAACAGCCTTATTTGTTAAATGTGTATCAATGCTAGAAATCCAAATGTTATAAATGATGACTGCTCTCAAACACAAGAGTCATTTAAAGAACATTGTTTCCAATGGCAGCAAAACAGGGTTAGCATTTCCCCTTAAATGGAGATCGAAGACCTGATTCTTAAACAAAAGCTGGAACATTTTTAAAGACCTGAAGGATTGCTTTAATTAAGCATGGCACCCTGAAATTCTCTCGTGGGTGAGTTCCCATAGACTATTACAGATCTGCAGAGCTAATCTCTTCAAGCCCCTGAAAGTCACCTGTTAAGCAGCCAGAGCATACATTCCAGCCAAGACTGGAGACAAGAACCAGAGGCAGCACCACAAGGCTTCATCAGGCTTCCATCAGAATTGTTTTTCAAAACACAAGTTTGATTACAGAACAAAGTGTCCTACAAGCCCATTTGGGTTAGATCCAGTGCAGATTCTGCACCATGATCAGGCTCAAAAGCATGCTATTCGCCATTCATGAAGAAACACAGCAAAAAGCACAGCACACATCCCCCCAGACACAAGCCTATATTATCCATGAATCAGTGCATATGCTGGGGGCTCCACAGACCCCGGTGTTCTCCTGGTGAGGCAGCTACCAGCGCCCCAAGAGCACACAGCAGCAGCCGATTCAGCCCAGCACAGAGCCTCCAGTTTCCACTCATCCCTCTATTCAGAGCCAGCCAGCTCACTAACTTTCCCGACTCACCACCCCATGGACCAGAAACTCAAAAAGTTTGCTTTTCGTAGCTTTGCGAGCCCCTCCTGTAACTTCGTCTGTAGCCATCAGGGTCTGCTCAGCCTCTCTCACTCTCTCTCTTCCTCTTTCTTTCCCTTTTCTGCCTTTTTCTCCAACTCTCCCCTCTGAGTCCTGCTGGGCTCTCACACTTCTAATAGCGCGGAGTGGGGAGGGGGCCCCTTCAGGGCCTTCCTGACGGCCCACTCGCACTCAGTCTCAGCTGCTGCATTCCTCCACTGATAAGCCAGAAATAGTTTGTGCTGCCGGGCTCTGTCTGTTTACTCTGCAGGGACAGAAAATCCAGCTTTTTAAACCTCTCTGTCCAAACAGCAGAGATAAGCAGGAGGCAAATTGAAAACACATCTCAGCTTTTCCGTGGTGTTGCTGCAGCCTCTCCTCCTCTGCATCAGCGATGGGAAATTCTGGGGCAAGGGGAAGGGGGAGGGGGCAACTCCAGCAGTGACAGAGCTCAGCACCTCACAGAGATGTTTTCCCACTAGAAAATGCAGCAGGAGAGCAGTGAGAAACAATGGTTTTCCCTTGCTCCCACTGCTCCTCCCGCACTGCATTTCCAGGCCCTTTCCCCAGGGACCTGGCAGGCAGCACACAGAAACATTCGCTGGCAGCATTTCCAGCATGAGAGACTAACCCCTCTGGACAAGAGAGAGGAGCAGCGGGAGGCAGGAGCTGGGAACAGGGAACAGGGAAGGACAGCATGTGGGAGCGAGGGAAAGGAAGAGTGTGAGAGCGGCGGAGGGAGGGGCGGGGGCAGCATGGCGGTGCAGCTCCCTGCTCGCTCCCATGCTCCGCGCCCAGCGCCTCTCCGGGCATCACCCTCGGGATGCTCCGGTACCGCTGCGATGGGCCCATTACACACCCCCGGTCACTGACAGCCACGGACACATTATTAACACCACAGCTGCCATGACACATCAGCAGCTCGCCTATTGTCACACAAAGCCCTGCACGACAAGCATGTGGCAGCCCAGGACGCTGCTGGGAGCACGGAGCCCACGGTCCTCCCAGGAGAAGGGGGAGGAGGGCGGCGGCTCCCCCGGTGCGGCCCTGGAGGGCTCGGGGCGCTGGCGGCACCGCGGCCATTCCGTGAGCAGAGCGCGGCAGCTCCGTCATGGCCGAGCCCACCGTGGGGCCTGCACCTCTGCTCTGCTGCCCCGCTGTCCCACGGCTCTGCTGCCCCACGGCTGTGCCGCCCCACTGCTCTGCTGTCCCACTGCCCCACTGCTCTGCCCCACAGCAGTGCTGCCCCACGGCTCGGCCTGGCCCAGCCTGCCTCACACGGCAGTGAGCAAGATGTTGCCAGGTTACAAGAAGGGTTTATTCTATTCCTCTGCTTTGAAATTCTTGTCTGGGGGCTGTGAATTTTCTGGCAAGACTGCAAAGTGAAAAGAATCAGATCTGAAACAAATAAATAAAATTCTGCCCTCAACCAGAAACAAAAACAAGCCCAGAAGAGACACTGCATTGGCCAGCAGCGAAGGGCAAGCCATGAAGATCACATGGCCTCCTGCACAAGGGGAGGAAGGCAGCAATCTCCACTTATTTTTAGGGTCACCCCAATCCAAGTGCTACTGTGTGGCAACAGCCATAGGAATCACAGAAATTTGGGGAAGGTGGGCATTCTATCTCAGCCTCTCAGAAGGAACATGGAAGGCAGAGTAACATGTAGCGTTCAGTGCTACAATTCCTGCAGTTTTAGGAGAACTAAAGGCACGTGTAACCTGGAACCAAGTGCTACCCGTGTGGTGAGTTTATGTGGGGTAACTCAGCTGAAGGGTTCTTTCCAACCCGGCCGACTCTGTGATGCTGTGCGCCAGCACGGCGGGTCGGGCCGGCACTAGCCATGTTTTTCACCTCCCAGACTCACACGGAAATGTTGGCTCCCATCTCGTGAGCCCGTTCCCTGCTCCTGCTCCCCGCAGACGCCGTGCAGTGCCGCCAGCCCGGCGGACCCTCCTCAGGCCGCGGGCAGGGGCAGGGGCAGGGGATGGGGACGGGG
>JAWWEW010000078.1:54919-75963 GCA_035583185.1 Anabacerthia variegaticeps
CTGGCTCCGAGCCGGGCCGGGCCGGGTCTGGCCGAGCCGAGCCAGCCGGGCCGGGCCGGGCCGGGCCGGGGCGGGCGGAGCGGAGCGGAGCGCAGCCCCGCGTCAGGCGCGCGCATGCCCGGCGCGGCCCCGTGAAGGTCAGCGCGGGCCGGCGGGGACGCGCGGGCGGCAGCGCCTTAACCCCTTGGGCGCCGGGCCGGGCGGGGCCGGGGCGGACAAAGGCGCGGAGCCCCGGCCCTTTGTGCCCCGGCCCTTTGTCCCCCGCCGCGGCGTGCGCCGGGCTGCGGGTCTCAGGCTTCTCTTATTTTTCTCCTCAGCTGTGGATACAACAATGAGCCGCAGCTGCCCCATCGCCGGCGATAGGCACCGATTGCTTCCTGCAGCACGGAGACATCTGCTATAAAGTGCTACGAATTTCAGCTGAACACCAACCATACAATGTGCATTGTAATCTACCTCGTTGTTCTTAACAGGAATCATATAAACAGATTTCCTTGGAACATCAAATTCCAAGGCCAGTCACTTGAAAATAAAGGAATGGCAGACTCACTTTAGCTATAGACTAAGTTAAAAAAAAAAATAAATCATTAAAAAAACATGTAATAATAAAAACTCAGCTCTAACTCAGTATGATTTTATTTTCCAAGTACTTCAGAAAATAAATCAGCAGAAGCAGCTCTTTTGTTTTGTAAATGGAAAATAAGATACAAATGGATGGAAATGATTTGCCCAACATCACCTAGCTGAGAATGAAACCCACTTCCTGTGATTCTTCCTCCCTCCACAATAGCGTCCAGGGAAACTGCTTCGCCAGGCATTGGCACTAATGGGTGAAGGTTACAGTGCAAGAATGTCTTCTCCCATATTAGGGCAATTAGCTTTTCTATTTTCCCAACATATTTTTTTTTCATAAAAGCATAGGAAATAATTGTCAATGTTTAAAAAGTGCCTGGTTCAACCCAAGTCTTCCCCAGCTGCTGCAAGTGTTCTGGCAGCTCCCAGCCATCCCCGGCCTGGACCACTGCCCTGCCATGGCATCCCCTACAGGGATTCTGCTCCTCCACTGGTTCTTGGAGGCTGAGCACACGCTGGGGCCATTTCATGCTGCCCCTGGTCACTTCCAGCTTGCTTCATGCCATGTTCCCACCCTGTCTGATTTCAGAGGAAGGGTGACATCCTTCCTCGGTACCTCCTGGGGCCTCGAGAGCCCACCCAGCCTCTCATGTGTGTGCTTTGGTTTTACTTCTGCGCTGTTATCAGGCTTTTCAGGCTGTTAAACTAAGGTGGTCAGGTTAGAAAAGAGAAGAACAAAGTTGTTGTTTTAGGGAGACAGATTTGCAGCTGTTTGCAAATTTTTGGTCTGTGGGTAATTACAGAAGTACATGAAGGTGCTGGTTTCCTTGAGTAGGCATGGTTTTCCTCCAATTTTCATTAAAGTCAGCAGCGCTCTGTTCACTGAAATGTAAAATATCCCAACAGTTTTGGCATTGATACAATATGGCATAGAAAACATGCTGAAACCACACAGAAAATATCCAAAGATTGAGGCTCTACTTAGTCTAAAAAAATGACCACTTGTTCCTGAGTTCAAAATTATTCAATATTCTCATGAACAATACAGCTAATGAAATAAAGAATATTTTTATTAAATTTCCTAGCAATGTGGAGGGGCTACAGGTTTGCTACAAGAGATGATTTAAATTAAAATCCTGAGAAGCTGGAGTTATGTCCTGTTTTTTCAAGCCACAATTCAATCTGAAACAGTACAAGGTTCCACATTATGACAGAAATCAACAACTGTCTAAACAGAACATGGGGGAAAACTGGCTGAAGAGGTTTTTTTTCAGAGAAATATATGTAGATATAATAGGTCATAAACTAAGTGTGACTTATCAATACTACACTGACACAAAATAAGCAGATAAATCCCCAGAGAAGCAGGAACTGCAGGAATGCTGCCCCACTGCTCTCATCCCCTTGGCGGCAGCATAAGCAGTGACAATGATTCTCTGGATTCTTCTTTTTCTCCTCATTTTGTCTCTCCTTGTTCCTCACATCCCTTGAGCTCTCCAGGGCACAAGCTGTCCCAGCTCAAGACTTCCCTTTGGCTGCAAAATTATATTTTGCCAGAACTGCAGAGGAACTCTTCCAAAGCAATCCTGTTGTTGGTATTGACAGTGTCTCAACCAAACTGGCTTTGCACCTGGGGCTCTGCACATCAGAGGAAATTTGGGAGAGACCAGGATGCTTCAGGGGAGAACACTAAGTGTGACAAGAACTGTAAGACACCAGAAATAATGAGAAAACAACAGCTGTCAGGTATCCAAAAGGCTGGTGCAAGTACAGGGAAGAGCTGCTCCTCACACACACAGTACAGGAAATAATGGATTGAAGTTTCTCCCAGGAAGATTTATGTGCGATATTAAGGAAGAGAACAACAGTGACTGTAGAGATGTTCCGAGATAGTTTGTCCAGCAAAGATGGGACTCTCCATTGCCAAAGATCTTTCAAGAAGGGGTTAGACAAGCATCTGTCCAGAGTAAATCGGTGGTGTAAATTCTGACTCAGGGCAGGACAAAGGACCAGATTACTTCCAGAGGTTCCTTTTGCCTTATTTTCCTACAGAAACTGTATGGAATTTCATAAGACAAAGATAAGGATTTTTTTTTCTATCCAGAGTAGTTTCTCCTGACAGATTTCACAGATCTCATGGAAAAAAGTTTAAACCTGTCAAAAAGGGTCCCCAAAGTTTTTATTTTGAGAAAAAGTACACATCTGATTGTTATGGCAATGCAAGAATGAGGAAGATGCATATGCTGAGTGCTACCAGTTATGCTCTGGGGATTCCCAAGTACCATACAGCTTCTGTACTGTGGCTTTTTGCTCTCTCCTTGACTCCCAGATCTTGCATCACTGTTCCACAGACCCTTCTTTCTGTGTTAGGCCTTTCCACTGTTTCTAAAATCTAACTGCAGTGAAGAAATAACACAAGCAATTTGCAGCACACATCAAGAAAGAAAAGACTTGAAATAAAGGCAAAAAAAAAAAATAAGTGAAGGCAAAGAAAAATGTCTGTGTCTCTCTCCAGAGGTTCCAAACACTATCCTACATAGGTAGAAAAACAATGACAAGTTTACCTCCTCATTATTTGAAAAGTAATGAAAGGCAACAGCAGGGATGCCAGAAGATGGAGAAATAAATAGGTAATACTATAGGATGCAAAATAATGAATCAGAATTATCATGTCATCGGCCATACTTGTATTTTAGCCAACTCTATACAATTCTGGGTGAACTCAGAGTAAGCTGTCCAGCCCTACTCTGCCTTTTCTCACCAAACCCCCCTTACACAGCCTGTGCAGGGACAGCTGTGCATGGTTCACACACTGAGCAAAGAACCAGAGCTCTGCAGGCAGGGCCACACTGCTCATCTGCTGACCCAGGGCAGGGCAATGCTGAGTATGAGAGCTTAGTAGGAAGACTCTGGTCCTGGAGGGAGAACAGTTGGGAATGTGGATTTCAGTGTTTCAAAACTGAAGGAAATAGAGGAATTGTTGGTGGGAAATCCTGATGGAGCAGAGAAAAGGCCTATCAATGACTACCCCCAAACCAACTGCCCCAGTCCAAAAAGTGTAAGTACCTTCATGGTATTTGGTAGTCAGAATGATGGCTTTGGGATGTGTTTTAGTAAGAGCATCATAAAGGACTGACCTGCTGGTTCTTCCCCAGGAAGGGGCAGGGCAGGGAGGCCCTGGCACAGGCTGCCCAATACCTGAAATGTCCAAGGCCAGGTTGGACAGGGCCTGGAGCAGCCTGGTCTACTGGTTGAACCAGATGGTCTTTAAGGTCCTTTCCAAACCAAACCATGCTAGAATTCTCTGATTCTATGTATAATCAATAGTAACCATGTCACATATAACCCTTTCTGACATAAATTTATTGCACAGTACTTTAAATCTTGGTATTCTTAGGGGACAGCTGATATGAGTTCTCAGGTTCTGTATATGTGGCTATTTCCATTTATAATCTTACCAACAGTATCCTTAATGGTTCTTTTTTGTGTCTAATGTTTATGCTTTGAGGCATTTCTACATAGCAGCCACACCCACACTCACTCCTCCTTTTGTCCGACTAAACAAGTGAAACTGTTATTTGCCCTCTTAAAACTGAGTGCCCATTTCTCATCACTCCATCAGCCTTCTTCCTGTCAGTCCCAGTTAACCTGGCTAGAACAAGAGCAGACAGAACTGTACCTCCAGTCTCCAGGCCACATCCTCGTGTGGCACTAATAGTTCTCTCACCAGCAGAAATCTACCAACTCTTTCTAGGTCCACAGCCGCCTTCCACAGCACCCTGGCAGTGACAGCCTCACATTCTCCTACCCATGGACTCACACACTGGGCTGTTCCTCCTTCTTAACCACTGCCATTCAGCCACGTTTGGCATACAGTGCTGAGTCCTGGGACAGGACCGCTGGTACAGGGCTGTGCACTGTACTGCCACCAGATACCAGCTGGCTTCTGTTCATCCAGTTGAGAGTCAAGCAGTTCTCCCCATGTAACTATACCTGTCTATTTTGCATCATCAGCACATTTAATTATTTGACTGCCTATTTTTGTGCTGTGGGTATTACTGAAAATATTAAATTACATCAATCCCAAGGCAGATCCTGAGGAAACTGCAATGTCTTTTGTGCCTTCTTTACTGAGCTCCTGCCCTGCCTTGCAGCTCTGCTGTTCCCTGTCTTCTGAGTCCCAGCCACATTTTCAGATAGCACTGTATCAAAGGCTTCACCCAAGTCTAAACAAGTAAGACACTGATTCATTTGTGTAGAAAATTAGTTATCTAAGAAAGAGTAGGGTAATAAACTTAGGTTCCTTCTCCGTACCATGCACATCTTCCTTGTGCTCAGTTATTTTCTCTTTCAAAAATCATTCTTTAGCCTTGCATGGACTTAGAATTAAGTTAATATATTTGCCGTTAGTACTCTTGCCCTTCTGTATTTTAAGAAAACCTACAGGATTGCCTGTTTTTCAGGAAAAACAAATTTAAAGCCCATTTTAATTAATACTAGTAATGTTAGGAATTAGGTCGTATTCTCACGGAAAATAGTCTGAAAAGTGTCTGTAGGTTAAGGAAATCAATAGTAAGTAAATATGGACCAAAAGATGTATTAATATGCAAAGCTGCATAAGAACTGAGCACTAGGAGGCTGGAGAAAGGACAGAACCAAAGAAGGAAAACAGAGCAATCTTGGCATGGACTGTCTCATAAATCTAGCTCTCAGTTCAGCTGAACTGGCAGAACAATTAACAGGGGAATACAACCACATTGGCCTTAGAGCACGATGGAACCGAGAGCAAGGAATAGTGGTGATCATAAAAAAACCGCATTTTCAGACAAGCCCAAATGTCTTTAAAAATTATTTTATTTGGTAGAATAATTGCAAGAGTTACAAGCAGATTACCCCAAAAAAGTCAAAATTAATCTCAAATGGTATCTAATTACAACAAACATCAATGGCTTTGGAAAATTGGGAGCCAGTAGGAAATGGCAAATGTGACTTCAAAGCAATGTAGTAAAACATCATCATATGCCTAAAATTCTTAATAGGAACACATTCTTAATAGGAACACAATTTGTATGCAATTTTTATGTAATATTACTGAAAGGTTATAAAGATAATGAAAACAAGTGGAAGGAAAGTAGCTACTAAGGAATCCAAGGTTGGTTGTTACAAACAGATTGTTTTATCATCTTCAAAGATCTAAGAGAAGGAAGTAAAAGACATGTAGATTAAATCGTCACACAAGAAGATTTTAGAGAAGGTTCGCAGCCAGCCAGGACAGAGGGTAACAAAAACCCCAAAAACTCGAGCTGGTGGTGGAAGATAAATCCTGACATGGAAGAACTGCACTGTGTCTGTGCAGCAGGTAGGATGGTTTACTAATCTTTTCAGTGTCCATTCACCCAGTACATAAAGGTCTGAAATCACAGGACCACGAGCACAGCAGCTCGTGGCACCGAGACACAATCATGGTGCTTGGGCTCCAGCTGGGCTTTCGAGCGAGGCTCCTCCTGAGCAACTGAGTGTGGTAGCAGTGGGAACCGCCTGGCTCCAGCACAACACAGTGGCTTGTCTGCTGCCTCCCTCACCAGAGCACAGGCATGGTGGGCTGCCAGCTCCCAGCTCAGAGCAACAGCCTGCCTTCAGCAATGGGATCACCAGGAAGGGTGTGCGCAGCAATGCACTGCGTGGTGACCCCAGGAAACAGCACATCAGAATGACAAGGCACATGAGTAGTGGCACAAGTTACTTGTTAAATCAGCTTCAAAACGTGTAGAAGAAACACAGGCAGAAGAAAGAGAAGTTGAATCACTATAGCATTCAGTGCTTTTCAAAACAGAGTTTACAGTGGAGAATTAGCACCACAGAAGGGCTTGTTTGTGCATGGCCATGAACTGTCAGAGGGAGAAGAGGTGTGTGTTGTACCTTATGTTATCTCCTCTGTCACATGTCACAATTCTTCCCATTCTTGGGACTCAGTAGTTTCTGGTGCCTCAGAGTATGAGGAGGTACAGCTAAGAACAATGTAGTCTCTGACCTTGACAGCTCTCAGATGAACTTAACAGGTGGAAATAGAAGGAGTGCACTGGAACAGAGAGAACCAGTCATCCCAACAGGCAGGGCCTTGGTATGGCAGCTGTCTGGCTACACTTGTTTGGAACAGCCACCAAATTCCTACCCTGTGCACCCCATCCTTTGGCACCTGTTTTCTGATCAATTTATACCCATCCTGCAACTTGAAACCATAGAAACAACACACTTGTGGGGGATTGAGTACCCTGCTCTCTCTTGGGAAATAACTATGTCTCCGTCTTCAAAGAGATTCCCTAGTGCTCTAATGCTACAGCCAAGCTGGTACATGGACATATGATACAGCAATACCAAATGTTAGTTATAAATATGATGCCAAATAATAACACATAATTCTCTGCTAAGGTTAGAGAGAGAAAGGCTTTCTAAATTATTAGTTAAAAGTCTGAGATACCATGTAAATGAAAAACAATTTTTTTTAAATTCCTTTAGTTAAGATCTTCAATATTAATCTCAAGTAAGGTATTGACCTAATCTAAACAAGCATAAAACAAACTTAAAAAAAATAGTGAAAAGTTTATGTAACAAAAAGTTAATCACTGAGATTCCAACCATAAGAGATACAGGGAGCAGAATCCTGGACAAGAAAAATTCCAACACATGAAAGCTTGTATTTCTGTCCTTCAGAGAAACTTCTTTTGTCTATCACACAACCAATTCCTTTCTTATTGCATCCAATCTTTAGCAACAATTCCACTTGGCTGATTTTGTCTTAACATTTACCTTTTTTTTTTTAATTTTTGGTTTCTCCAGCTCCTTCTATTCAAATCAATCCTTCCTTTCCCCAGTTCAAGCTTCTGCCATTGCACATCACACCAGTACAATTCTCTCTTTTCTGAACTTGGCAAATACTTTTTTTACTCTGATTAAATCCACTTGGAATGCCACTGGCAAAAATTTGCTCTGAAACTGTCTAAATGCCAAATACAGGAGTAAAAAGACCAAATTCTGCATCCTTCTGCCCAATGCATTTGCTCATTTTACCCTGCTCTGCACCTGCTTTGCTAAGCACTTCTCATGCCACTCAACTTCAGGATGTCTTGTCTCTTCCACAGATCTGCAAGGAGTCAACAATAACAATTCCTCATGAAAAATAATTTAATCAAAAATCAGTTGCAGACCTAGACTCTTGTTACGGCCTTATTTTAAGGCTTAGCATCTCCCCTTATACTTCAACTCCATTTGTCTACCAAAGGACTAGTGCTGTGAACCCTCTTGCCTGCCTGCAGGACACAGTTCTCTGACATTTCAAACCAGACAAAGCCCAGAAGAACACCAGAAAATGACTGTTTCATCTGGCAACTGGTAAAGAATATATAACTGAAATAGTTAGTATTTCAGCTCCTGATCTTGTTACAGTCTTCCAGAATAAAAATGGTTAAGACCCTCCCTGCAACAAAGCATCTGAGAGAGCAGGAAGCAGTCAAATGCTCTTCCTGCCATTTGCCTCTGGCTGGAGGACAGAAGGCCCTCACTCCCTCTCTTCAGACTGGTGAAGCTGTGATGTATTCCCTTGATTCCTACAGCAACAGTGCAGTGTCTGCTCCCAGAATGATAGCCCACCTCTCCCTCCTCACAGGAAGCTTCCAATCATCCACACACTGTCAGTGATGCTCTCTCCGATCCCTTTTGGTCCTGAACATGCACTGAATTCCAAGGTGACTGACAACTCACAGGACAGAAGTGCTGTGATGGCTGGGGACAGGCTCTTTAGGAAGGGCAGGCTGGGGGTGAGGATGGGGAGCTGCCCTTCAGCTGAGCATGACTGCAGGACCAAGCTCCACCTCGGGATGGACAGAGAATCAGCTGAGAGCTCACAGGCCAGAGGTAGGGCCAAAGTTAGGAGGCAGACCAACACATATGCTGTGGTGGGTGTCGGCTGCAGACCACCTGCTGAGGAAGTCCACAGACAGCAGGAAAAATCCCCAAGTTCACAATCTCTGGTCCTCATGGGAGACTTCAACCACTCCAGTATCTGCTGCAGGGATAACAGAGCAGGGCACAAGCAACCCCTGAGGCTTCTGGGGCACACTGAAGATGACTGAGGAGTAGACAAGGAGAGGTGCTCTGCTGGACATGGAAGAACTGGTCAGGAACATGAAAGTCCAGAGCAGCCTTGGCTGGACCATGAGATGGAGTATTTCAGGAACATGAGAGGATGGAGCAGAGCAGAAAACAGGATTACAGCCCTTGACTTCCAAAGAGCAGACTTTGGCCTGTTTGAGGATCTGCTTGGAAGAATCTTTTGAGTTAAGGCCTTGGAAAGAAGAGGGTTTCAGGAGATCTGGTTGATTTTCAAAGATCACCTCCTCCAAATTCAAGACTGGTTCACCCCACAGGCAGGAAATGAATCACAAGCAGCAAGAGGCACGCATGCATTAATGAGGAGCTCCTAACTGAGCTCAAGCATTACAAGAGGCAGAAGCACAGACAGGTGACCCAGGAAGAACACAGAGACAGTGTCCAAGCATGCAGGGATGCAATTAGGATAACAGAAGATCACTTGCAGTTGAATCTGGTGAGGAACATGAAGGACAGATAGAAAATCTTAAAATAGGCGTGGGAGAATGTAGGCTTACTGGAGAGGGGACTTGCTGAGAATGAACACAGAAAAGGTTGGAGTATTGAATGCCTTCCTTGCCTCTTTCTTTACTGGCAAGATTTGACATCAGAAATCCCAGGCTTCTGAGACAAGTAAGAAAGTTTGGAGCAAGCAAGACTTGCCCTAGTTGAAGGAAGACAAGATTAGGGAATGCTTAAACCAGTTAGACATACATAACAGGTAAACAGGTTTTTACTTTAAAAAGGTGGCCCAGAGACCAACTTCACTCCATCCCTGGAGATGTTCAAAAGTTCACTGAACTTGGTACTCAGCAAGTTGCTCATGCTGATCCAGCTCTAAGGAGGGAGGTTGGACCACACGATGTTCAGAAGTCTTTTTTAATCTCAACCATTCTATGATTTTATGATTTCTCTCAGGAAAGACTTAAGCATTATAAGTGATTCAATCAACTTGCTCAATCAACACGCAGTTGACTCACAGGAGGAACCACAGTCTGGAGACTGAAGCAGAAACATGGTAATGACAAAACACCTGGAGTGCCCTTACCTGGAAGCATATATGCCAGTTCAGAAGCAGCAACTGAAAATGCTTTTTACATTAAAAGGTAGGTATTAGGGGACAAACCAGTAGGATAATGAAGGTAAATAATACATTTCTATTTTGCTATCCTTTAATGCAGGACTAGGAAGAAGCTACTGGAATGAGAAGCAGGCTGTTGATGAAAAAAAAATTAAAACAAACTATGCTTAGTAATACCTATACACAATGCATAGAAATGCACGCAAAATGATACTTCTAAAACAATTTTTCCACTTAAACACTAAGAAATTATCACTGTTCCACCAGTGTATCCCACGTCTCATATTTTAAAAAGAAAAAAACATCAAACTATACTTGCATCCTACTTCTGGTCCCTGCTAAATATAAGTTTGCTCCCTTAGAAGGGCATCACAGTGGGTTTAGAAGTGCCTATTACACATAATTTTTTCACTGTATTAGCAGTTCTTACATGGTGGATCCAGTGCAGGTAGTCAGTGCCTCTGCACACTTCTCCTTTTCTCCTTTCAGACATCAGAAAGCACTGCTGCATATACTCTGTTTCCTGTTTTCCAGATTTGTCTGTCCACTCCTTTGAAAGAATCAGTATCAGACACTCTCTGATGCCTCTCTGGATAGTAAAAATCCTGCTTTCTTTATGGAGAGCTGCAAGGAAGTCTTTAATGCTGGCAATTAGGAACTGAGAAAGGAACTCCTCAGATGGAACAACACAATCTGTTTTACACAGGGAGCAGGAAGAGTACAACATTATTGCAGCTCGCTCCTCCTTGTCAGATGCAGGATCAGAGCATCTGAGTGTGCCAACAGCCTCTGCTCCAGGTAGGAGCAACAAAGAGCTGAGAGCCTACACTGGCGAACTCTGCACAGCCTACCTGAGCAGCCCTTGGTCCATTGCCATGGGAACAGACACATGCCTTCCTGTTGCCAAGGAAACAGCCACTGCTTTTGGAGACTGGTGAACACTGTGCCCAAAGCATTTCAGCAGCTTTAAGACCATACGAAGTTTTACACAGTCATAATCACCTCCTCCAGTTAAACACATCAATCATTCTTCCATTCCTATTTTTCAGAATATGTTTTAAGCATTTTGCTATAGTATGTCAGATTATTCCTAATATCTGGTTTTGATATCAACACTTAAAATTATATTGCCAACCTACACACCTCTGTATGCCTGCAAGTCTTTTCTCCTGTTGTTCTCTAGCTCTTCCAATTCACTCTCACTGATCTAATGTGCAGTAAAACTGATTCCTTCCTCTCCATGGGTTTCCTGTAGTCTAGACCTGTGCTGCAACAAAAGCTGGTTGGCAAAGCCAGTATTCGCCTCTTCCCTGTCTTCTCCACTCATTGTAACTAGAACACATCTGTGAAAGCAGGCTCTGTACGCTGGAGGCCTCAGGGTGGCAGTGCCGGACAGCAGCAGATTCCTGTTGTGGTCCCGAGCTTTGCTATCAGTGTGAGAGCAGCTCTGGGCACCCGGGGTCAGCATGGATGCTCAGCTCCACACAGCCAGGGCCAGCACAGCCACTGCAGGTCCATACAGCCGGGGTCAGCACAGCCACTGCAGGTCCATACAGCCGGGGTCAGCACAGCCACTGCAGGTCCATACAGCCGGGGTCAGCACAGACACTGCAGCTCAGCACGGCCTGGATCAGCATGGCCTGGGGGTGAGCACTGACGCTGCCCTGGCAGTTCCCCACTGCTGCTCTATGGCCACCTCTGCCAGTTCACCAGGGAGAGGTTCTGCAACCTGGGACCTCGGTGGAGGTGGGATCTGCACCACAAGCCATGCAGGAGCAGCAAGGTAGTTCCCTGGGCCACAGGACACAATGTCCACTGCACTGCTGGTGCCAACAGATCCCTTTTCACATTCTCTTCTTCCTCACACAACCTTTTCCCCATCCTTCTGAAAAACTTGCGCTGATAGTCAAGATTTACAACTTGGGGAGGGAGTGTTAACTGAAATAGAGGCCTGCTGCCCCCATATACCTGATGTGGGGAAGGAGGGACAGCTAGAGACTGGGCTCAGAGGAGGGGTGGATAGTATGTCCTGCAGTGGTGGAGCCTGGAAGGTTGGCATTTCTGGCAGCAGAGAGGCCCCTTCTCCACCCTTATACCTGAATATAGAATGAGTGCTGGCCCTAAGAGTGAAGGGGAACAGGGTCCAGTTACTAATCACAGAACAGAATCACAGAATCATTTAGGTTGGAAAAGACCTTCAAGATCATCAAGCCCAAAATAAGCCCAGCACTGCCACCAATGGCAACCACTAAACCATGTCTCCACGTGTCATGTCTACATGTCTTTTAAATCCCTCTATGAATGGCAACCCCACCACTTCCCTGAGCAGCCAGTGCCAGGGTTTCACAACCCTTTTGGTAAAGAAATATTCCTGACAACTTGAGGCCATTTCCTCTTGTCCTGTCCCTTGTTCCCTGGGAGCAGAGCCCGACCTCCCCCAGCTCCCCTCTCCTGTTAGGGAGTTGCAGAGAGCAAGAAAGTCCCCCTGAGCCTCCTCTTCTCCAGACTGAGCACCCCCTCTGACTCCCTCAACTCCTACTGGTGCTCCAGACCCTTCTCCAGCTCCCTTCCCTTCCCTGGACAAATTCCAGCCCCTCAGTGTCCCTCTTGTTGTGAACTGACCTCAGGATTCGAGGTGGTGCCTCAGCAGGACCCAGCACAAGGACAGGCACTGCCCTGGGCCTGTGCCCACACTGGGGCTTGCACAGGCCAGGTGCCCTTGGCCTTCCTGCCCACCTGGGCACACCTGGGCTCATGTTCAGCCTCTGTCACCGGCACTCCCAAGGCCTTTCCCGAGGGGCAGTTTTCCAGTCACTCAGCCCCAAGCAACTGCCGGAGGGGGTTGTGGTGATCCAAGGGCAGGACCTGGCACTTGGCCTTGCTCAACCTCAGACCATTCCTGAAGCCAAAAAGCATTTCCTAAACAAACTGAAACCACTTCCCACCATTTCCTTTTCCTAGATTTTTTTCCCAAACAGGACCGTGAGTAAGGTGGCAAGCAGGTAAAAGAAGTTTAATTGTCCTGGATAAAGAAAGCTCTCCATACCTGCACCTCTTTCCCCAGCACTTCTGGCATACTCTGCTGCTGTCTGCTTTTTGTTTCCTAATCTGTATTTCATCTCAGAATAACCCCAAGCCCACTTTCGGAATGGTGGTCATTCACCAGAGCTCCTTACCCCTACCTCTATCACTTATCCTTTTCTGAATTTTCCTACCTTTTTTTAAGGCTCTTCTTCCTAGCCCAGCACTGCTCCTCTGCCTTCTGACCCGTCTTTAAGCTGAGTGCTCCAACAAGCACTTAGATGATGATACCATACTGATGCAAAAGTGTGTAGCTGCCAGCTCTGACCAAAGGCAGCAGTGCACAGGAACAACAGGCTGTGCAGCAGGCACAGAGCAAAGAGAGTCCTGATGTGATGTGTGGAACAGACCTCCACAGAGCAGTTGAAGGAGGGAAAGAAAAGGAGAGGGAAGACAAGTCCTATGTGAATGTGCATTTTGAAGAGCAAGAAGCTGCCAGAGCATTTTCAAAACACTGAAGTGCAATATGCTGATAGGCCCACTCCTATTTACAGGACCTATCAAAGAATTCTAATCCTAATAAAACAGGGGCATAACAGAGAACAGAACAGGAATTTAACAGACCCATGAGGTACCATTTGTCTCTACAGAAGACATGCTGACTTCTTACCTGCACTGGCATGCTTAAACACCAGCTCTTTGGACAAAAGACAGGACTCCACTAATTACAACTTCACATGCAATCTACACCACTAACGATATTAACAGGGGAGAGTGGCTGCAGCCTTGACAGAAGCATTCACTCAGAAAATAGAATCTGAAGGGAGTATGTAGAACGTGACAGAAGACATTACAGAACACAGTATCAGCCAGGAGTTCTCTCCTGCTTTTATCACACTGCAGCTGGTGCCCTAAAAGCAGAATTACTCACCATGTGGATATAGAAAGACCAGGTACAAAATAATCCTTTTATGAAGAGGAATTGAAGCAGAGTGCTTGTTTACATTGCAGAGGAGGGACCAATCGTACAGAATTAAGACTATCACTGAGAAGAAAAGAGCACATGATTTTGTAATAGAAGAACTAGAGGATCACCAACAAAAACGGAGGACAGTAAGTTCAAAATCAACAGGTTTTTTGATGCAAAATAGCCAGTCTGGGGCACTAACTGCCACAGAACTTGCCAAGAGAAACTGAAGATGTAAAAAGCATTTCCTAGGTAAGAAGCATCCAAGTTTCTGATCTTGTGAGCCACTCAGCAAAATCTGTACATGCCAAACATCCACAAGACACACACCACCAGTTACTTCAGAGGATGCCAGAGACTGAAAGTACCAGACAGTCCACAGCAAAATTATGACAGCAGATGTCTCTCATGTCCCATCACATTGCCTTGAACCCCAGCTGGTCTATGCATGCCCCTGGGTTCCAGAGAGACCCCAGGATGCTGTTCTGGCAGTCCACAGCAGCTCACTTCCTTACCAAGAGGGATCTGGACTATCAGGCACAAAACTGACATAGGGTTTGCTTACAAACCACAAACAGATACTGCAGACTTCCATTCATACAAGAATATCCAGAGCTGTAATGCTCAGTGTCAGGGGTCGCTCTCCTCACAGTTCAGTAACACCATTCCAACCTTCACCCCTGGCCCTCAGGACAGTCTCACTGTCACAAACAGGGGATTTACAGAACCAAAGCAGAGGGGCTAGCATGGTCTTTAGAGCTTCAAATCCTTCCTGGCCCCAAGTAAGTACTGACCTCCCAAAGCCGTTCCTAACAGATATTTGTCTAAGTTCTTAAACCCTCCACTGATAGAAGGTCTACAAGATGTACATTTCATATTAAATTTCCAATAGTTAATCAAATTGCAGCTTGTCTTTGTGGGAGGTATAAGGGTCACAGTAAGGACAAATGGAAATCCATCAGTGCTCAGTAAAATATGGGTGTCACATGATCCAAAAGTCTCTTTTTAGCCATAAGATCCATTATCTGTAAAAAACCATGATCAGTGTAGATCAACACCAAGCTTCAGAGCTGCTGTTGACACCAGGGCTTCTGCTTCTATCATCATGGGATGTTCTTTGATGAGTATTACTGGGGAGAGACAGGATTCACCATCAGCCAGTTCTCTCAGGACCTTGGCACACATTTCAGGTCTCACGGATATGTGTATGTCCACGTTCTTCAGATGGTCTAGGATCTGATGTTCTCCTACAATGGGCAAGACTTCATTCACCCAGTCTGTACCTTGAAATTCAGGGACTCCAGAGATTTGGGAAGAGCAATTACAAGGGAAAACTGAGCAGGAAAAAACTTGTTGAGTACTTCAGCCTTCTCTATTTTGGTTGTCACCAGATTCCTCATCTCATTTTTTGGGAGGTACAATTTATTTTGCCTTTGTTGTCTAACCAGCATATCTGTGGATGCCCTCATTATTCTTCATATGCCTTGCCAAATTTAGTTCCAGCTGTGCCTTAGCTTTTCTGATCCCATCCCTACACTCCCAGGCAGTATCCCTATCTTCTTCACAGAATGTGTGTTTCTGCTTCCACTGCCTATGCATTTCACTCCTGTGTTTCAATTTGAGCAGGGAGGAGTGCTTACTCAACCTGTCTTCATAGGGGAGGTGCTCATCAAAAGCACATTTGCAAATCAAAGGCCACATGTTTATTAAAAGTTAAGTTTACATGATTTCCCACTTCAATGCAATAGCTGTGCCTCTAAATATAAAAATATATGACTAGTAAATTGTATTTTCTTCTCTGCAGTTTAGGATTTTGAAAGGAGCCGAACTACCTTTAAACAAGTAATTTTTTTTCATTTATTCGCAAGCAGAGATTAAGTATGCCAAATTTCAGAGTAAAAGGTAAAAGACACAATGTTGATTAGACTCTGACACTGACATTCTTGGAGCAAGAAAATTCTTGAGTCTAGCTAAGGGCTTCAGTTAAGCCATGGTGCTAGTTCTGTTCAGAGAGAAATGCTTCTAGCCCCAGACAGACACAGACACCATCTTTGTGGCAGGAGCACAGAACAGAGGACGCTACAGGACTGTCAGGGGCCATACTGGAAAGGACAGAAGTTTGTCTCTCAAACATTGGAATGAACAATGGAGTTTTTAAAAAAGTATAAAGAGGACCCAAACAGATTTCCGTAAAATTCCTGGGGCCCTTGTCCAGCACTGAAGTGCCAGTGCTCTCAAATACATCCAGGTACAGGAACAACAGTACCACTGTTACTTTCATGCTTACTCAGTGCACATTAAAAACATTTGACAAGGGCATCTCTGGCTGTCAATTCACAAAAATCATATGCACCTCAGCTGTTGACCTCTGAGAAATATTCCCTAAACAATACCTACTAGCCAAGGTCTGCATTATGAAAGTATTATGAAGAACACAGCACAACCCTGTGAGCTAGAAGAAAATTGCTAGCTAGAAAAAAGCTAGCATGTAAATTGTTGATATCTGCTTGTTTCCATGCACTCAGAACACTTCTATATAAATGCAAAACCTGGATAACTCCCTGGGTATAACACCAGAAGACTTAATCTTTTACATTTTAAATTAAGAACATGCAATTCCTCCAGCTGCATCTTTCCAGAAAAGATAACCTCCTGAAATGCTGTTCAGTTTCAGGGGAGACCAGCAAATTCCAGGTTTTACCCCAGCACTCTGTTTGGAAACTGCTGTGACAACAGCGCACTGGAAGAGGAGAGAGCTCCGAGCGATTGAGAGAACTGAGGGTTACCATTAATACCACACTTTCATCAAAAAGCTACAAGAGTTTTAACACACAAGCTCTTCTGATTCCAGTGAGAATTGTGGACTCTCCGCAGGCATATGTATTAGAAGTTATATTCTGCATTAACTTTACATCAGTGGGTTCTTAACAAGCTAATGAGCACAGAGAACATGGCATGCGACAGGTACAGGAACAGAAGGAAATAAGAATAGGATGTCAGAACCGGAAAAGAAACTTTTCCAGATGTCAGCTAGAAGCCTTTTGGCACATCTGCTGCCTGGCACTCATTCGTCGTCTTGAACCCAACACCGTCCAAAAGTGCAAACAAAAGTGGTTCCTGATTAGCAGGTTATTGTTCTCATTGTATTTACTTCCAATTTCCTTTGCCAAGTACCTGCAGTCACCCCCTTTTGGTCTGGTCTCTTCTCCTACCAAGCAGCTTTCATCTATACTTCAGTCTTCAATCATTTGGAACCTCAATAAGGAGAACTGCCAACCTGCCTTTCAAAAAGACATACCCTTCCTCAGGGACAGCTGAGAGCTGCATACAAGTACCCACTGCCATTAAGAACGTGCCAAAGTGAATGGTCCTATAATCCTCCCTGGACTCAGAATCCAAGGGAACACCCAGCCGAACAGAAAAGGACAGAATAGTGACACAAAACATAATCACAGAAAACTGGAACAACTCCTTCCAATGAAGATAACTTACCATTTAACCACAGACCTAAGAATATGGGATATTTTCTAATGCTGTTTATTCCCTAGATGACTGCAAAAACTTCAAACATATGTGCAAGAAAAAAATGATTCTGTGATTTTCCTCATTTTCCTATTCCTTTTCCACACATCCAATACCAGTCAAGAGATGGGAAATTTTGGTCTGACTCAGCGCACACAGTTCTTAAATTCATCTGAGTTCCCACTGCAGGCTGGGACTGGTACCTGTGTGCCAGAATTGTCCTGGCTCAGCCAGAACCAAGCAGGCAGAGGCAGCAGCATGCTCTGCAGCAGGCTGTGCAGTACTGTGGAGAAAGGGCCACATCAGGTGACAATAACAAGTCTAATGTGTCTTAAAATAGAAGAATAAACTAGTTATAACCCAAGGATTTATTTCCAAAGCAAAACAGTATGCATTTTTTCTACCAGACAATTTACACAACCAGTGGGGTGACCTGTGCAGGCTGTGAAAGGTGAGAAGTCACCGACCCAGCTGTGGGAAAAACGAAGTCCCTTACAGGCATGCTGTGTACTTGCTGGGAAAACCAACAGATGGATACAGGTGCATATTCACCAGCGGAAGCAACAAGAAGAACAGAACTAATGGCAGAAAATAAAGATCTGAGAGGTAGATTTGAGCACCTTATCATGGAGATGGCCAATGCTCATCTAAAATCAGCAGGTACTGGAGAAGTCTGCCACCTGAGAAGAGCTAATTTAAACCTGCTCTGAGACGCATGGGAACCCTACAAAACAAAAACCAGCTGACTAGAACTAATCACATTTACTTGTGGGAAATGGAGTAACGAATTACCACAAAGAATTCCTGCTACCACTCCTCCTCTTAGCAACTGCATTCTCCAGTGCCATGTGCTCTGAGCCAGTCCATTCTGCCAGATCAGCACCTTCTGCCAGAACTACCACAAACTATCACAGAAGTGCTTGGCTATTCAAAGGACCAGTTTAGGTCAGAAGCAGCCAGCTGGCAGTTCAGGATTTATTCACAACGTAACATTTCCCATATGCCCAAAGGCAAACATTTTCCAGCCCCAATACAAAGCACAGACACATCCTTCCCAATTACAATAGGTCACTTTTCAAAGAGCTAAAACCTACCTGTATCAGACAAGACAGCTGAACACCTGGAGTCACATCTGTATAGACCAAGAGGAAGCAAGAAACTTATCCTGTGGATGGGGCAGGAGACCAGATATTACATCATGCTGAATTAGCAGATGTTCTCAATGACCTGAAGCAGGAACAGCTCTAAGACAGCAGAACGAGGATGAATTTGGATCCAGCTCTGAAAAGAGAAAGCACACACTGGGTGAGAGGGAAGTAAAATACAATACAAATAACATTTCCTAGAACAGCACCAACTCATGTAACACTTCATAAACAGCACAGCTTGGGGAGAAAAAAAGGGGGGAAAAGCAAGAAAGGAGAGATGCAACTAACAGAGTGACTCAGGGCTTCTCTGCAGACCCTGCACACAGGAGCATGTCCAGGCTGCCAGGACAGCAGTTTTTCCCAGGCACTGGCCAATGCATGTGGGCTGTTAAACTCCCCAATGAAGAGGATTTGTCAACATATTGAGAAGGCTCTGATAAGAACAATAGGGTAGGTCGGATTGGAAGGGATCCCTGAATTTGCCTGGCCTAACCAAGAAGCAAGAGCATTTTCTCACACAGATGTTCTCAGTTCTGTTTCTGCCATCAGACATCTCTGATCACCCTTGGGAAGGCAGGCCAGTTCAGCAGCATCAACCAAGTCAGCTTGCTTTCATCCTTAAAAAAATCAACGCCTTAAAGGCTACCAGAACACTCCAGCATTTCAGTGGGCACCATCAGCTGCCCTGGTAGCACAGTGAGAGTGTTGCACACTGGGATAACTAATGATCTAATGATCCCATAGATTTAGGGTATAGTCAGACAGCTTCAGTGTCTGCATACTCGTGATAGGTCCCAGAGAAGATGAACCATGGTAAGAAGGAAAAGGAGCTGCTCCTTGGGAAGAGCTGAGGCAGCTGCACCTGTATATACAAAGCCCTGCTGCTCCTGACAGCTCTGTACTGTAGCTGATGAAGAAAAGCTGCATTACAGCAGAACAGGTGTGAGCACCAGCACGCACAGCGTTCCCAGGTGTAAGCTCATACCTAGGTGTGCAGTTAGAAACAACTGCTCAAAGAACAGACAGGCAAGGAAGGGAAGAACGAGCATTACAGTGCCAGCCTGGGCAGTGCCGGGCAGCACAAGCACAGGTAAAACCACCAGGGACAGAACCAAAGTTCTGGGTCTAGTGGGGTCAGAACAAGGGGAGAACAAAGGGCAGAAAGAAGATCATGGTGAATTCTGCTAAAACAGGGCTGAAGTCAAGGAATGACAGAGCCCAGGCAAGCCCAGAGCCAGGGCTGAGGCAAACACTGCAGCGAAGGCAGTGCAAGTGAGAAGGGAGAGTGCACAGGGTATAGAAAGGAACATCACTGCAGCACTGAGGAAAAGGAAGGCAAAGGCTGAGTGTTGGGAATCTCACCCTCACCCTGCCTCGGGGGGCAAGGCCAGGCTGCAACTTTCCTCCTCGCAGGAGGGTCAGGGTATTCAGTGAGGGAAGACAGGCTGGCTTCACCGGTGTCCCCATAGAAAACAGCAGGTCATTGATTGCTCCTGAGACAACACCAAGGAACTGGTTATCTTCAGAAGCTGTAGACTCCCTTGGATGGGCAGTAGGATGAAGCCAGTCTCTCCAATATGGGCAGTGCTGAGAGCACCAGGTGAAGATACTGCACAAACACTCTCCTGGGTCATGATAATTGATGAATGACCTTGCTTGCTCCTCAGACCCCCATTTCACTTCTACCTCAGTCTTTCCCAGAAGCAACTTGCACACAGGGACCCTCCATAGGCCATGGCGATGCAGTAAACAGGAGAATTCAGGCCTCAGGGAACAGGAGGGAAGGAGCAGCAATGTCCAGCAGCAAGCTCCTGGCAGCAGTGAGATGGTTTGGATGTGTGGGAAGTCAGGAAGATCTTCCATAGGGCCATGCAGAGCACCAGTCTCCTACAGACACGGTTCAGTTAGTCCTGAGGGGGGGAGTATCTGGGACCATGCATCTCCTTCCGAAGACAGAACTGAGGGGCCCCTTAGAGGCAGCAAGGCAAACGCGCTCTCTGCAAAGCCGCCATCTCCCGTGTGAAGGCTGGGTGTTCTGGAGCATCGCAGACAGCCGTCAGGTAGTCGCAGGACAGCGCTGGGCGTGCCGGCTCCAGGGACAGCGTGTCAAGAGCGTGTCTCCTCTCCAGAGAGCCGTGTCAGGGCAGGATGGGCGATTCCAGAGGAGTGATGGTGTCTCCCGCGGGAAAGTCCGTCCCTGCTAAAGGAGACCCTCCCGCGGGGGCCTGCTGCCCACACCGGGGAGCGGTACACGAGCCCGGGCTTCCCATCTCTGCCCTCCGAGCCGGCCCAGTCCCTGCGAGGCAGCGGAGCCGCGGCCCGGCCGAGGGGTCCGCGCTGAGCCCCCCGGGCTGCGGAGCCGCGTGCGGGGGCAGCGCGGGGAGAGCGGCGCCAGAGCCGTCGGGGAGCGCCGGCCGCGGCTCGGCGGGAGGAGGCACGGCCGGCCCTGCCCGCACCCCGCCCGTGTCCGCCCGGGAGAGCCCCCGGGCCCTGCCCCGCTGGGGGCGCGGCCGGCGGGGCCGTCGCGGAGCCGGAGCCGCCGCAGGTGCCGGGCAGGGCCCGCCGCGCCCCCCGTCCCGTCCCTGCC